>JBBBDQ010000525.1:870000-975000 GCA_037127315.1 Ascarosepion bandense | reverse complement strand
CTGCTAGTCGGTAATATTATTGGTCTTAACCAGGCGTCTCAGTCACTTTCTCGCCGCCGTAATATAACTCATCTGTAGCTTTTCTATAAATACTTTCATAGTAATTGTTCGAATGAACTGTTTGCTGTGGTACATAAACTTTATGAATGTAAGCGTAGTACTAGATTGTTCGCAAGGTCTCATCAATTCACACTTGAACTGTCTGTCTAAATCTAACTGTAAGTTCTATGCTAATAGTTACTTTTCTCACATTTCTCGCTTATGGGACTCTCTTCCGGCTCCATGCTTTCCAGTCAATTTTTATCTTCAAAAACTTAAATACAATGTCAATCGTCATCTACTTTCCTCTTGATTACTCGTCTATTGTTCTTGATTTTTAATGTTTCTCTCTGTCTTTTTTAATGTCTTAGTGGCTCTACTACTTTGGATGGGGTGACATGATTAAAAATAGCTTGTTGACATTTTTATTTAGTCAATTAGTAGTTATGAAAAAGTAGATTTGATCCATTGACTGAATAGGGACCGAGAAAGAATATAAATGATAAATTAATTCTTTTGGTGTTAGAAACAGAATTGTATATGTGGATTACAAAAGAATCAAACTATGAAAAGAAATTGGCCGCTGATCTCTACTCTGACCGAGCTCGAACATCTCAGTGGAGGGGAAACTGTTTTTCAATGCCCCGAAAAACAAACTAACAAACATTCCATCATCGCTAATCGAAGCCTGAACTTTCAATAATTTTTTTTCATAATCATATCGCACCAAGCAAGGCAGTTTACTGCCACTGTTGCGCAGGTGGTTATATAGGAAGAAAGTTATGAGAAAGAGTGACAGGTTATATGGGGTGTCAGGAAGTTAGTAAGAGAAGGATAAGAATACTGATGAGAGTGGAGTGGACGAAGAAAAGAGCATGAGAGAAAGGATGCAGGTTAGTGAGACAGGAGATGTCTATTGACTTTACTTTTAATTTTTTGAAGATTGTAGCTGTCGGGCTATCTATCTATCTATCTATCTATCTATCTATCTATCTATCTATCTATCTATCTATCTATTCTTTCTTTCTTTTTATAATCATATCGCCCCAAGCAAGGCAGTTTACTGCCACATGTGCGCAGGAGGTTACATAAGAGGAAAGTTATGAGAAAGAGTGACAGGTTATAGGGGGTATCAGGAAGTGAGTAAGAAAAGGATGAGAATAATGATGAGAGTGGAGTGAACGGAGAAAGGAGCATGAGAGGGAGGATGCAGGTTAGTGAGATAGGAGATGACTATTGACCTTACATTTAAATTTTATTGGTCACAGTAAAAGGGTAGGGCCTAGTTGCTAATCTTGTGGCTCGAGTAAATTCATATATACAGGGCACCAGTGAGCTAAGTTCATCGGAACAGAAGCCGTGAAAGTATTTGTAGAAGAGACACAAGGAAGCTACATCGCGCCAGTGAGAAAGTGATTTTAACTGAGCTGCCAAATCGAGATCGATCATGGATGTTCCCTCGGAGAGGACTCGTGGATTGATCGTCTATTGTTCCCTAAACTTAACCAGGACCTCAAGTGGAGCTTTTATATAAAATCCATCGCTGAAAATGCTAGAAAAATCACAAGTACCTGACTCCTCCCGCTATCCACTATCTTTAAAAGAGAAAGATCAGGCTTAGTAAAATAGAGTACTGCTACTATATATGGACAGATGCAGCCCAGTCTTCACTTTCCACGTCCTTGTGGGTGACAAATTATGGTCCACCCTGCAACCCCATTTTCACAGACGATCAGTCGCAAGCTTCCCGCTGTTCTATCGCTATTTTCATAAAAAGTGGCTAGACAAGCAACATTCCTTAGTTCCACCAGTTTTAACCCTCACAGCTAAGACCCACTATGCTAAGCACATTGTAGCGGAGCATCCTCATTCCATTTGTATTTCATTTGTGAGATCTAAGTTCCACTGAAGCAACTTCTTCCCCTTAACCCCTACTTTGTGAAACAGACTTTCAAGAGGGTGTTTTTCCGATCGCTACAATCTTAACCTGTTCAAAACTACGATTAAATCTAGGATTGTTCCCACATATCCGTCGAAACGGTAACTCTTACCTTGTAACCTCTACCAAGAGAGCTTCCCGGGCCATGTACAAGGAGAATATAACTGTTAGAATATAAGTAAGATAGATAACATTAGACCGTCTTCTTTCTTAGGCTTCCAATCTGACGTTGTATCACATTTTATAATGATGGTATAGATATGCCTTTGAATGGAACGCTGATATGGAACATTTCTGTTAAATGGAATATTAAAATAGATTTTAAATATATATTAAAATTAAATAGAATGCTGATATAGAACGTACTTTGAATGGAATGCTGCTATGGAACATGCATTTGAATGGAATCTGTGAAAACGAATCTTTCTCTTATGTCAACCTGATTTATTGCTTCAGATAAATAAAAATTAAATCGGTGGATATTGACAAATGTTGCCCCAAAATGGCGTCTTTGGTGTGAGTTAAAGGCGTCAAGCTAAAGGCAGAACTGTGACACAGAGAGGGTGAGTTTTGTCTGGAACTCACTCTGGAGTTAGTCTAGAAGATTCTTAGTAGAATGATCGTTACTTCCAAATTCAATTTCTTTATTTCTCTTACGTTTCCACAGACAAACGCTTTCATACACACACACACAGACACACACACACAGACACACACACACAATAATTACACACGCACATATTAATATACACTCACACAAAATCTCTTCCTCTCTCTATCACACACACATACCCCCCTCTCTCTATCTCGCTTTCTCTTTCTCTCTCTCTCTCTCTCTCTCTCTCTCTCTCTCTCTCACGCATTCACACGCAAACTAACTCATAGGACACGTATAGGTAAGCCTATTTTTATTTTAAAAGAAAAAGTATATTTTTAAAATTCCATTGGTATTATTTGATGAAGGGAATCTGAATATAAAAAAAATATTTTTTTTAACGAGAACCTTATTGCTAAGGAAGTGAGGCTAACTCCAGAATTGTAGATAAGACTGAAAAATTTTGCTCCACAAACTACGAAACAGCTTCCTATTAGTCCTTGAAGCTCCACTGGTATAAATAAAAAGTATAATAATAATAATAATAATAATAATAATAATAATAATAATAAATTAAATATGTTTATGAAATACTAACGCGATATCACAACTTTTATAACTGCATGAAGAATTTGATCTGTGCTACGCACATGCCGAAACTGCAACCGACCGCAATGAATATGATATTTAAAAAGAAGAGTGTAAGAGAATACTCGGAAATTTCTGCCTTCAAGATTATCTGTTTTAACAACGTACTTTTAATGTTGTAATTAGTTTTAAAATCATTTCTCGGAAGAAAGATTCCCACTCAGTAATCTAAGAATGAATAAGAGGTATTCACACACACACACACACACACACACACACACACACACACACACACACACACACACACACACACACACACACACACACATATATATATATATATATATATATATATATATATATCGTGTGTGTGTGTGTGTGTGTGTGTGTGTGTGTGTGTGTGTGTGTGTGTGATACCTCTTATTTCCGGTCACACTAGAATTTCTTCATTGTTCGTGGGGGCTGGGGTTGATAACGCGTTTTCTTAGAACCTGTAGAAATAGCTATTCCCCAAGTGTACAATACTGAATTTACATATGACATAAATATCTGCTCTGTAAATTAAATTTACGTCGAGACCTCTGTTGGATCATTTTTTAATATTTAACCTTATATTACTAGGATCCATTGGAATTATTTACCAAATCTTCTGGATTTATTACTGCCATATATATATATATATATATATATATATATATTACAAGAAAGTGGAAGAACACGTAGCTTAAAAATCCACTGTTCAAGCATTTACTTTCATAAAATGTACTCGATACAGAGTAGAACTTAATATTGTCATTTTGTTAATACAGTGGTTTGTAAAAGCATAATATCACTACACAAAAATGTTCATGTTTAAGAACAATACTGTTCTTCTTCAGGTGATATGTTAAAATAAGTGGTGAAAAAAATTATTTTAACATATCACCTGAAGAAAAACAGCATTGTTCTGAAACATGTCAATTTTTGTGTTCCGATATTATGCTTTTATAAACCAATGTAATAACCAAATTACAATATATATATATATATATATATATATATATATATATATATATAGGTCATGTGTGTATGTATAAGTACTACAAACACAAGCGCATATATATATACGCATGTGTGTGTGTGCTAGTATAAATAACATATGTTATTCAAATAGCATTATCAAATAACTTTTTCAATAGAAAAAATTATATTTTAGAAATATAAGAAATTATTTTGGAATGAATGCAAAAAGTATTTCAAATTTTTTAAAATTAAAAAAATTTTTTTTCCATTTCATGAATATGTATTCGATAAATTTCTCTCATAACGACTTTTAAATCCGCTATAAGCTTAAAATGCAAAATTGAACCATTTATTATTTATTCATCAAGTAATGACTGTTTGGTCTGCCAGGGAATATCCATCATTGCTCGGAAGGTAGTTTTTTTATACAGCAGTACAAAAGGGAAGGATACAACCCTGCTCTTCAATAAGAAGATGCCGTAAGGACTAGACATGTCTCGTTTTCTCTCAGCCGAAACAACTTTTTAGTCGCAAGCGGACCACGCTGCGTATCGTATACAATACACCACAATATCTCCGCAACAACCTATCACGTGAATATATATATATATATATATATATATATATATATATATATATCCTAAAGCCATTACATGTTTCTCAAAGAAACATATTGTCAGCTATTTTCCCACTCACAGAATTGGGTTAGTAGTTCGTTGAAGAATAAATATAGTCTAGTTCTGTATAGAAATATATATGTAATACATGGATATGTTGAATTCACTTTTTTTCCTTACAAGTGTTTTGGTGATGCCATCGTGATCTGGTTCTCGCCACACATACTTCTTAGATTGAACTCCAGAAAAGGTCGCCAAAATCCCAAACCTTATTTTGTTGGCCTCGGAAGAAGTTTTGACCTTCCAACAAACATCCCATTATCTTTCATCGGTAAGATGAAATCTTTAGTTGTAAGAATCTTCGTGTTAAAAAAAAAATTTTTTTGTTGTTTCAACAACACCGAAATATTAGGGAGTATCAATTTACTGCGTAAACAAAGTAACTTTCTTTTGATCACTTCACGCCAAGCAACACAATAAAGCCACTAAGCCGCAAGGGTGTTAGAGAATTTAAGAACAAATCTATTAAAAAAAGAGAAGAATAAAAGAATAGAAATAAAAAAAAGAATTAACGACTGTCATTGAAGTTATACGTTTGAAGATTACAATTGACTGCAAAGCAAGAAGCCAGAAGAGTGTTTCACATGCGAGAAGTGCGAGAGCAGAAACTGTTAACACAGAACTTACGGTTACATTTAACCTTTTCAACTGTAAAAGGATGAGAACTTGCTGTCAATCCAGTATTGTGCTTAAATGTATCATAGAGGAAGGTTCATTAGAACAATCACCATATAGATATTTATAGAAAAGGCACAAAAAAGCTACATTACGGCGGTGGGAATGTGACTAAAGTCAAGATGCCAAGCCAGAACCAATAACATTGCAGATTCTTCTTTGCATTTTATCAAGAATCTTTAAATATATAGCAGCAGAACCAGAACAGATGTGACAACAATATTAAAAGCGAGGACGAAAAGTTTGTTCCAGTTTTATAGAGGTTACACGTTTTTACTTTCTGATTTAATTAGAACACAATTTTAAGCATGAATAGCCACAAACAAATAAACAACGGCTGAATTCGATTTTTGCAATAAACATAACTTAATAAATATGAAAATAAATGACAATAATTATTTAAGGATATTGAATGCAGTTGAATGAGAGAAAACTAGTATTTATATTGGGAAAATATTCATAATGTCAGTTGGAGATTTTTTTTTTTTTTTGGCATCGAGCAAATACGAGAAAGGAAAAGAGTTTGTTTGTGAAAGTTTTGAAATTAACTCAAATAATACGTACAGTAAAGTGAAGAATTCAAAGATTTGCCAAAAGCCTTCTTATACAAAATTCATTCTTTTTTCTTAAAAATTTAAAGAGATTTCCCGGTCTTTTAGTTTGAATGGCGCCAACGTTCTCACAAAGAATCATGACGATTCATAGGCTGGTAGACAGAGAAAAGAGGAGAGATTGACATTCATACATACATACATATATATATATATATATATATATATATATATATATATATATATATATATATATGGGGAGAGAGAGAGAGGAGTGTGATATGGTAGCAATTAGATAATTAAAAAGAAATTATAATGAGAAAGAAAGATATTCAATCGAGCAAATCAGTATTTTTTTTTATAATCGTGTCGCCGCAAGCAAGACATTTTACTGCCACTGTTGTGCAGTGGGTTACATATTTCCAAAACAAGTTGTACAACAGAAAAAAATTATTTAATTAAACCGCTCTCATTCATGAGGACGGCTTTGATTCCACCTCGGTAGTAAATACACGCCTGGGGTATATGAACTTAAGGACACATGGCCCAGTGGATACAGACGTTGGTTAGTTCCTGTGACTTGACTCAAAAAGTTATGAGTTCAATACCAGGCTACAGCAATGGTGAATAAGTAACTTTCAGGGTTAGAGGGAGATAACTCATTACTACCAAAAGAGGCGCTACTACGCAAGGAATGGAGTTCATATACTTCAGTGATTGTATTAAAAGGTTCGGTTCAAAATTCTTAACACCTGAAGAAGGCCGGAGCGTACAACGACCGAAACGTCATACAAATGTCAACAAAGATGAGGACAATCGTCCGAATAATGCAAATAGTGAGAGTGCAGGTCGCTTTTCAATCAAATCTTTATGGACATGTTCCCACTGCTTTCTCATTTTTTCATCACCTGTCAGGATATATTTAAGAAACGGCTAGACTGCCACATAGGCCATTAGAATTGGCTGCCGAAAATAGAAGTAATTTATGACTCAGACTAAAAAATATGCTTTTTTATTTCTATATTTTTGTTAAGATTTATTGAGTTGTATCGTTTTATTCAGTTTTTAAATTACGAAGTAGACCTGCTGAATCCGAATGCATTGCGGACTTGCCTGTCATGTAGAGCATGACCGATTTAGACTCATTTTCAAAGGCCTTGACTGCAGTACAGTCCAATAAAGACAAAATTTTTACTCTACACACACACACACACACACACACACACACACACACACACACACACACACACGCACAAATGTATACATATATTGTACATATCTAAACTTATATAATAAATGGAACTTTGTGTGTGTGTGTGTCCGTTACCTATAGACTCCGAAACGGCTGAACCGATTTTCTTGAAAATTTACACAGTTGTACTATAAGCGTCTGCGAGTGCTCTTAGCTAGGTTTCGTGTCGAGGTACCCCCGATAAATATCGAAAATCGATAATCAAAAAAATCGTGTTATAGAAGGAGTGGTCCAATTTTAATCAAATTTGATACACTCATAGACAAAGACATAAGAAGTTTCAAGGTTGCAATTCTTATATTAGTGCAGAAAATCCATAATATATATATATATATATATATATATAACAGGCAAGATGTTTGTGTGTGTGTCTGTTTATCTGCCTGTGTGTCTGTATTTTTTTCAGCCCTTTTATTTTAGTTTTTTTTTTTGTTTGTTTTGCTTCGGTTTTGGCTCCAAGTAGGTATAATTGTAGTTCTTAGTCTCAGCCATGATACCATTTACTCAGAGGACTTACTTAGCCTTCAAATTCAGATTACGACGAAAAAACTTATTTGATATCGATACCAGGAAATCAAAATTTGACTTACATCCATTCATTTTTCTTTCAGTCTACGGTTTCGCTGTAACTGGAAACAACTATTGCTTTTTAGTCTTTCGTGCCAACGTCCAAAGCGTCTGAGCTCCAGGACCATGGATTAGTTTTAAATCTTTCATTACACCCGAGCAACGCCGGGCTATACTGCTAGTACATTATATGTATACTTAGAAGGGAAATAACGTCTAACGAAGATAGAACCTTTATAGACAAGGGAAGTAATAATAATAAACACTGAAGCTTAATTGTCTATTTTATGTATTAGTGCAATCTTCAGTTCTTTAGTGAGCTGATGTGCGTTGTGGTGCAGGATGTGTGTTGTGATGTTGTGGGTATCGATTCGGAATGACAAAGCGGGGAATTCTAGTTGAATTCGTTGCATTCACTTATGCACAAATACACTTAGGAAAGGTATTAATCCGTCACTTCTCTCCAGTTAAGGGTTAAATAGTAGAACAGATTGGGTTCTATAGCCTTAACTGTCAACCAGTCTACCGCAGAAAGCAATGACAACCTACTGCGAGATAGTCATACCTCTTTTGATACATGATCGCGTGTATCACGTATGGCACTTAACTGACTGACATAGAGGTAGCTGTGTATAGATGTCACTAGGGAGTTAAAAAGTGGAGGAATAGTAAACCTGTTCTTCACAGTTTATTTTGTCTAAAGCTAATTTAAGGTCATTTACGGTCATAACCACTAGGTTGCTTATTTATGTTCGTTGGGTAATTGGAAGAAGAGTGTATGTAAATAGACTAGATTTATTTACTTGTTTTATATACGAAATTAAATTCAAAATTAACCACACTTTAGCCATAGCTCATCTTTAGATTTACTGCCTTCTGCTTATGCGTGATTTTACTAGGTACTATCGTGGTCACGTGCTCGAAGTGCTGATAATTCTTTACTTACCCTCGTATATATATTCTTTATATATATATATATATATATATATATATATATATATATATATAGTTTTCTTTGCTTCTGTGCTTAAAATTTCATTAGAAACAAAGAAAAGAATACCAAACTATGACGTAATATTAGTCCTTCTATATGACAGTGGATGCTGGACAATCGCTACAGAGATGAAGAAGTCACTTGAAGCAATAGAAATGTGGTTCTACAGAAAGATACTGGGGATACTATGGACCGAACATGTTTGTAACGACAAAGTATTAGAAAAAAATAAAGCAAAAGAAAAAGAGAGCCTTATACTTAACATGAGAAAGAGTTGAAACTTAAAGGGCACATAATGAGGAAAGAGAGCTTGGAAAATGTGATACTCACAGGACAGATTAAACGTAAAAAGTACAGAGGAAAACAAGAGGATTTACGAGGGATAACAAAAATAAAATAAAAAATATTAAAATTTTGG
The DNA here is from genome assembly GCA_037127315.1 of Ascarosepion bandense. Lineage (NCBI taxonomy): Eukaryota > Metazoa > Mollusca > Cephalopoda > Sepiida > Sepiidae > Ascarosepion > Ascarosepion bandense. The sequence continues at coordinate 965,703 of JBBBDQ010000525.1, read as the reverse complement.
CAAGCTATGATCGCCAGTCAGTAAGCCGGGTTCGAATTCAGTTGAATTCATTACATTCACTTGCGCGCAAATACCTTTGGGAAAGGTACTAATCCGTCTGTTCCTTCCAGTTATGGGTCAAATAACAGGACAGATTGGGTTCTATAGCCTTGGCTGGCAACCAGTCTATTGCAGAAAGCAATGGCAACCTACTGCGGGATAATCGTCTGCCCAGTTAGTCATCTCTCTGTCAAGACATGATCTCCCATGGCACTGAACTGACTGACTCAAAAAGAGTACAATGACAGAGTTCTAACAGAGTTTTGATATAGTGTTCGTTAGAGTGCCGTTGGAATCACTCGAGACATAATACTATAACCGTTAGTAGCAAATTATAACAGCGGCAACGAGAAATTGAAATGTATACAGAGTAGAAAAAATACCTTTTTTTTACAGCGGTGCGCATAACATTGGCGACGAGAAATTTGAACGTTGGCGTCATTTTTTTCTTTGCTGTGCGTAAAGAAATAAAAAATCAGATATTCTTAAATATGGAAGAATTATTCGCTCAAGTGATAAAAATATAACAATGGCAACAACAACAACAACAGCAACAACAACAACAACAGCAACAGCAGTAACGACAGCAGTTGTTCGAACTCCAGAAAAAAAAATTACATCCAGATCGATAAAGAGGCGTTAGCAATAATATTTGCAGGGGGAAATATTCACAAATTTATGCACGGCAGGAGTTTTCGTTTACAAACAGACCACAGAGCTCTATTATCAATTTTTGGTTAACAAAAAAATGAAATTCCTACGCATATAGCGAATAGATTAGAACGCCGGGGTAACATCTTATTAAATTGAGATTTTAGGATGGAATACCAACCATCCAAAAAGTTAGGACATGCGGATGGTTTATCAAGATTGATACCCAAAATACTGAACTATTTGAGGATACTATGAGGGTCATTCAATAAATAAGGCGAAATTTTCGATATAATGACTCCTAATACACATAGAAGCTTACTTTTTTTTAATTTTTTCCTTTACTTCTTTTTCAAAGGGATTAACAAAGGTCGCCGACCAAGAAGCATGCTCCAGGATGAAAGAGAGGTCAGTTATCAAGTGTTTGGTTGCTGAAAGGTGCAAACCAGTTGAAATTCATAGGAGAATGTCAACTGTGTATAGTGCCACATGTTTCAACCAAAAAATGTCTACAAGTGGGCTAAATTGTTTAAAGGACGGAGCAGGATGAAGACAAATCTGGGAGGCCTACTGAAGTGAGGTCTCCTGAGGTGATCGAATCAGTCAATGACCTCATTCAGTCTGACAGAAGGGTGACAGTGGATAACATTGCAAGGACTTTGAGCTTATCTGTTGGGACAGCATACAAAATTGTCCATGATGACCATCAAAACAACGCAAAGCCTCACACAGAAGACCAAACGATGCAGACCATCAACGAGCTGGGCTGGGAACTCCTTCTTCACTCCCACTTACAGCCCAGACCATGCCCCTTCAGACTTTCACCTGTTTGGTCCTTTGAAAGCGTTCACGAGATTCAGGAATTTTGAAAGTGACGATGAAGTCAAAAGTGATGTGAGCGATTGGCTGAGACAAGATTTTTACGCTGAGGGAATACAGAAGCTTGTGCACAGATGGAAAAAGTGTGTGACACTGCTGGGAGACTACGTTGAAAAATAAAAAAAGTAAGCTTCTATCTGTATTAGAAGTCCTTATACCAAACATTCATCTTATTTATTGAATGACCCTCGTATCATTGCAGCATTAAAAAAGTTAAACAGAAATTAAAAATATAATATAATATACAATGTTGGTTGGTTGGTTGTTTTGTTTTATGGCATATCAACCTCGGCGGATCATTTATTGCCAACTTAATTTTTATTTATTTATTGCTGGTAATACCTTTTTCTTTCAACAATTTATTGTTGTTTTTATATAAGTTTCCTGTCTAGTAATACTTTTTTCTTTTCGAGTATCAAGATTCATTGGGATTTGCTTTTTTTAAGGGCAGGGTCCCCAAGTCCTACCCTGTTATTTAACCCATAACTGGAGGGAAGGGACGGATTAATACCTTTCCAAAGGGTACCAGTGCTTAAGTGAATGCAGGATATTCAACTGGAATTCGAACTCGGCTCACCGATTTCTCTTTCCAAGCCGGTAGCCACTGCACCACAACGCATATCCGTCACTATACGCTTACAGCACCTGGTATTCCCAAGCGGTCACCCATCTAAGTACTGACCAGGCTCAACATTGCTTAACTTCGGTGATCGAGCGAAAATTGGTGTATTCAACGTGATATGGCTGTAAGCCATATACAATGTAGTACGCGAGCTACCACTTACCCAGGAAGAAATAAATGTAAAATCAGAAAAAGACATCTTTATATCGAAAAAACAAAAAACTAATAAAGAAGTGTAAGAAAGACAATTTTTAGAACGAAATCCAGACTTGAACGCTTCCTCGCTATGTGACATAGTATTAATGGTTCTATAATGAGTTGCAACAGCTATCATATTACAAAATCAGATATTAAATGCCTTTCCTAGTGGACATCTGGGAATTTCAAGGATGTTAACTCTTATGAGAAGGTATGTATAATGGAACAAAATGGATCAAGGCATTGAAAATTAGTAAAAGCCTGCAGAAGTGTTCTAGCAGCAAAATCAATTACCACTAAATTCCAAACTTAGCCAAAGATAAATTCTCGACAGTCAAAACTGCAAGTAGATTTTGCGGGTCCAATAAACGGATGGCGGTAGTGGATAACTTTACTAGCCTTAAATTTGCATTTGGAAAAGAAATGAAAATAAAATAAATAATTCTGTAGTTACAATGAATTTTTTTACATGAATTATTTGCAAAATATAGTATTCCGGATGCCATAGTGTCGGATAATGGTACACAATTCATTGCTTATAAATTTAAAGAATTTTGTAAAATGTTCTCTATCATCCAACCTCAAACGGACAAGCTGAACAGTGTGTGGGTAATTTTAAGAGAACTTTGAAAAAAAGCAATTAATAAAAAAGTGAGTGAAGAAACTCTACAAATATTCTTGAGAATATACGGGATAACGCCGAATCCCAATTCACTGGCAGATTTGATCTTCGCAAGAAAAATTAAATCAGCGTTTGACAAGTTGTTACCAAGTCAAAAAAGAATAAGAACAGATAACACAATTTTTTTCAAAATTGGTGAAAAAGTTCTTTTCAAAGTTCAGTAATGCCTTGAGATACGAGTTTCATTCGTTCCCAGACCGAGATTTTAAATCAAAAGACTCACATCTTAAATCAATTTTCTACATTGAAATTAATGGAAATATTTCCGATCTGTTCTAAGCCCCTAAAAATCAGCCCTATTTTCTTAAAACTCGCCTCTACTTTTATATTTGTTGGTTTCTTACAACGAAAAACTTGTGAGATAAACAACAAAATAAAAGTTAAAAAAACAAATAGTAAAGAAATAAACTGTACTAAATCATAAAATTAAGATGGATCATAGGCCAACTGGCAGGAGAAAAAGAGAGAATAATTACTAGCCTAGCAACCGCTAACCAAGCCTTGCAATGGTTATGGTACGATACCGAAGATTAACTTTATCATTTAAATTTAAATTTTTTTAAAGCATTTAAATTTCTTTAAAGCATTTAAATTTTATTCATTACTGCAACTATTTTTTAATTTTGTAATTTTTTATTTGCTTTTTTGTCTGCGCCAACTAGAGGGTATCTAAAATTTTAACTCATATCATAAGACAAAAAATTAGCCGAACTCCGGTTTACATCTCAAACTACTTTTTTACACACACACACACACACACACACACACACACATATATATATATATATATAATTTTGAATTCAGAATTGACTTTCTCCAAGACTGTTTTGCAACCAATGTTAAAGAACCCAGATCCACCTATCAAAGCTTACCTGGTATTCCTATCTGAGTACTGACCAGAATCTACGTTACTTAATTCGGTGATCGTACGGGAATATATATATATATATATATATATATATATATATATATATATATATATATATCCCGGAGTCTAACCGTACTGATGAGCTGTGATACGACGAAACAGATCTGTCCGCGGATGACAATATATATATATATATATATATATATATATATCAACAGAAAAAAAACGCAACAATAAATACTATCAGCGTTCACAACACAAATTCCCTTCTAGAACCATTTAGGAAGTATCTACAAACAAATTGAGGGCATTGCCATCGACACGCTTATCGCTCAAACAATGTCGACCGTAGAAAAACATTTTTTTAAAATAACAAACCAAAAAACTATACTTGCTATATTGATGGCATATTCATAGACGTAGTCACAAATCTGAGTAGAACCTTAATTTCTCGATGAATTCTAACTAGAAACAGAATTTATTTTTTAGGCGTATTAATACAACTGAATAGTAGAAATCTCCATCTATGAAATAAAATAAAATAAAATAAACCACTTAACTTTTGCCTACTTAACAGTAAATGCTTACACAGATAAAAAATAGCTTTCATAAATAATTTAATAGAGCATGTTTAATATCCACATCACACAATATTTCTTACGAAACTAAAAAAACATAAAACAAACATTAATTAACTATAATACCTCAAATCGCATCGCTCTTATGCCCATATCACGTTAAAACACCAGTTCCCGTACTGTCATCGAAGTTAAGCAACGTCGAGCCTGGTCAGTACATAGATGGAAAAACTAGGTACACTTGGATGTGCAGGTGATGTAGCTGATAATGATTGGGGATTATTAATCAGGGTGTCGGGTTCAAGTTCCAGTTAGGTATATCATATATGCACTTACACAAATTTAAGCTTGGAAAATGCATGAATCCACCTTTTCTACAACCACCTATGGGTTAATTAATAAGACTTGTATCACTAAAACCTTATCATCTCCAAAAAGACGAAATCGCAGCCAATATGCAAATTCGTCTCACCTTAAAAATAATAAAAAAAAAAATAACATAAGTATCAGTCCGTTAAGTGCAATACGTGATACACGCTTGGGCGATCATGTCCCGAAAGAGACATGATTGACTGGGCAGAAGATTTTTCCGCGGTAGGTTTCCATTGTTTTCTAACGTCGCCTAGCTGCCAACAAATGCTATAGAACCCAATCTATTGTTTGCTAGAGGGAAGAGACATATTAATACCTTTCCTAAGGGTATTTGCGCGCAGGTAAATGAAACGAATTCAACTGGAATTTGAACTCGACTATCCAATTTCTCGTTACGAGCCGATATCCACTGCACCCCAATGTACATCCAGTGATGCAAAAACATTATTAAACCATTCTACAGAAACCAAGTCCAGCCTAACCGTAAAGTAAACAAAAAAAATCATTAAAACGCTAATACATAGTTGATATATATATATATATATATATATATATATATATATATATATATATATATATACAGGTTTCGTTAAATAATATAGACAAGTTTTGTCTATTTATTTTGTGTAGGATCCTTTCGTATAATCTGATAAGCTTGATAGTGCTATCGTTAAAAGACGACAAGAATTCGCAGTAATTGTTCATTTTTTTATCGGGTCTGAGCTTTCGGCTTACATAAGCCATTGATGAACATTTAATATATAGTGAACATAGAACATTTAAATTATTAACAAAGTGGAATTAAACAAATAAAATTAAACCAAAGAGACAAGTCTGTATATATATATATATATATATATATAAGGAACAAAGAAAATAATTGCAACATTCAAAATATTAATCTAAGACAGTGCACAATATAAAAATAGAACAATGAATATTTATTATTATTACTTTAGAACATGTACAAACTACAAACTACTACAAAATTGTATATTTTCTTTCGACATTGAAAAAACAGTCTCATCAGGTTGTTAATAATTATTAACTACCTGATGTTTTGCAACCAATGTTAAAAAACCATGCACACAAGTAAGAGAACCGAGTTATGGCCGTCAGACAATTTCTGCAACCACATAACTCTTTACAACTGACGACTTAAATTCCCAGACTGCAACCCCCATGATTACTGTGTGTGGGACGTAGTTGAGCAAGAGACCAACAAAACTTGTAACACCAAAAATGAAATGAAGGTTAGAATTATGGCTGCATGCACCAATTTAAACCAGGAGCCTGTCCAGAAGTGTTGTGGAAGATTCCGAAGTCGTTTGGAGGCTATAGTTGAGGCCAATGGTGATTTCGTTGAATATATTACCTTTTTCGTTTTTCAAGATATTTTTGTTTAATTTTGGTAAATATACCTGTTAAAATGAGATGTCAGTGTTATTTTCATTTGTGCATAATTTGAACGACAATTTATCCATGTCACACTGTATATATAGAATTAATGCTAGTAAAAGATTTGTCAGATTGATGTTACCTTCAGCATTCCGAATCCGAACTTTCGTAGATGGACATTTTGGTAATTACTCCGTCCACCTGCCACACACACACACACACACACACACACACACACACACACACACACACACACACACACACAGAGAGAGTCGCCGACTGACGCCATTTCGGTCGGGTTTCAATCCTGGGTGAAAAAGCAATCGGAGTCTAACCGTACTGATGAGCTGTGATACGGCGAAACAGATCTGTCTGCGGATGACAATATATATATATAGCATCAATAAAAATAAATAAATCTTGCTTGTGACGTTCTCAACAGTGACACGATACAAACGAATGTTATAAATACAGGTTCCTGGTAAGAAAGCATCGGACATGCGACCACTCCCTTGGGAACCGCTACAGAAACTGACTATCATCGCTAACGACCTGTCATGTTACTGTTAATTGTCCCTTAAAACATAAGTAAATCTTGTCAAAAATAGAATAGTTGCTTTATGCGTTTTTACAGCAGCATTTACATCAGGTTATATATATATATATGATTAAAAAGAGACAAGGAAATAGGCGTTGAGAGAAAGAGAGACTGTTGATGTTGAAAGGAATGAGAAAGAGAAACGATTTTGAGGGCGAAAGAGAGAGGTTAAGATAAAGAGGGAGAGGGAAATGCTGGAAGAATTAACGCGAGATTGAGAGAGTGACGGAGTCATGTTGAAAAAAGGAGAAGTAAGTTGAGAGAAAGACAAAGAAACGTTGAAAATAGAAGAGAGAAGTTAACTGAATGATAGCGAGGTGTTGAAAGAAGGAGAAATAAATTGAGAGAGAAAGAGAGAGAGAGAGAGAGAGAGAGAGAATAAAAATGAGAGAATTCTATATTACAAAGTGTCAGATAAGATATCATTGAATTGGGAGATTCTTCACGAGATCTGAGATATGACACGAGAACCACCCCCGTTGACGCGTCAAGATTTAGTAGAGAATTCCGTTTGTGCATCTTTTGATGTTTGTCTTTTGGGGCTTTTGACGCAGTATTTTCCTGCTAGCAGAAAGGTGGTCTGTACCCTTGCCTGTCATAACTGCGCAAATGGAAAAGGCTCAACATCGGCCGGAAATCATATACATTTAATACCACTTACTAAACATCAGAACATTTTTTTATGAATGAAAGTTATGCTCTCTGGAAAAAAAGCTGATTGTTTGATATGAGATTGTATATATTGCTTATCTTATTAAACAACTGGAGACATAAATGATTCGGGAAAAAAAGTCAACACTAAAAAACCCAACTATTACTACTAATACAAATAAAATTTCTGACTTTTTGTTTTTTTGTTTTTTTTTGCTGGTGAAAAACACATTCATTTGGAAATTCTTGTAAAATTCAAATAACGGTCGGATTTTGACGAAACTTTCAGGACTTATTTGAAAATGACTGAAAGTAATTTTAAAATCATTATTTCTATACAATCTTGGTAAAAAAAATATATTTTTTACATATGTTACCCCCACCACCCAATTAATTTCCTGAAATTTCTCGAAACTGACTACCGCAACGGAACTTTGTTTTATTAGTTAAACGCAGAACTTCTTGGGGAATGTTTTCATTTTTATTCTTTAATTATAATAATTTATAAAGTTTCAAAAATATATTTTAAAAATTTCTTCCAGTTATCGTCCCAGTTAGGTTATTAAGTTAATAAGTGGAAACTATATATACTAATCGAAAATTGAAAAGTCGACACGCACCTAGATTTTAAAATATTAAAACATTTTTGTGTGCAAATATCTGTTTTTTTTATAATAGGCCATTAATCCCATATCATAAAAATGTTACGTGTTTCAATGGTTGCTCCTCTTACGAAACGTTAAGTAGATTACATAAATTTATGTCAATTCTGGTCAACCATACTTAGACACAGTTGTTAAATGATTGATGACAGGCTGTCATCACCTACTTGAAAGGTCAGCAAGATAAGCCCTCAATGATTAAGAAATACTTTTATTCTAAATTTCATGCCATAAACTAATAATATTTATTTCAAATAAGATTAATTTAAATTTGCTAAATTTTATAAAAAAAAGCGTATCTCAGATGTATATTTTATTTTTGCAAGATTTTTAGAACCAAGAATTAACTTTTGTTTACAATCGCTCAAAAATGGCCGAAAAATTGAAAAAAAAAAAATTAAAACGTCAAAATTGTATATTCCAATCAATATAATTTCTGTGTGAAATTCACCAGAGTATTTTCCTTACTGGAAATAGTATATTTAATTATTTAGCTTTCAATTAAGATAAAATTGAAGCTTCAAGAAAACTTTTTATTTTAAAAAAATCAATTTAAAACTTAGGTATCAAAAATGAGTGGAAGTACCACCTTCTAAGTCAATTTATTAATAAAAATGTTTGTATGACGAGTTTTCGGTTAGTAAAAAATAATACAACTAATAAAAAAAAAACAGTTTGGTGCAAAAAAAAACGATATCTGAAAAAATGAAATATGAAAGAGTTACAACAAAAATGTCGAAGTAAGACTGGAGAAAAAATCAAAGAAGGAGATTTTCGTGAAGCAATTAAAAACTTTTCAAGTAAAGTCGCCCTATAATAAATTGTCAAAAAAAAAAAGTATTTTGCTTCGTGAAAAGAATTATATCAAAGAGATTTGATCAAAGGTTAAATATACAAAGAGAAATAATCAAACTTTTTTCTTAAAATGAAGCTAATTTTGCAAGCGTGCAACAGAAAAGATCAAAAGGTAACTAGAAAACGAGATCTGACAAAGCAAAAATGACAGCTCATATTGTAGGCACGCAAAAAGGAACCCCCATAAAATGGGGGTGGACGGGGGCAGGGTAAAAATAAGAAATTAATTTTCCTCAGAATATTCGAACTCAACATCGAATAAATATATTGAAAAATGTAAATTTGCCAACTAGAAAACACTTAATAATGACAGGATATATTCTTGTTTAAAATATTCTAGAGGTCTTAGGTTCGTGTAGCAACTAAATAAACGCATGGTGTATGGAGCAGGTTCAGTATCAATAATCACAGATAAATCATTTTGATTTGAAATTTTTGCTGCATCATATTCGATCTGTGTGATTAACAAGAATTGGGTTATGTACTTTGACAAAAAAAAAAAGATTATTTTTTTGTTATAATCGTGTCGCCCTAAGCAAGGCATTATACTTCCACTGTTTAGCAGGGGGCTACATAGGAGGTAAGTTATGAGAAAGAGTGACAGGTTATAGGGGATGTCAGGAAGAGGGTAGGAGAAGGATGAGAATACTGATGAGAGTGGACGAAGAAAGGAGCACGAGAGAGGGAGAGAATGCAAGTTACTGAGATAGGAGATGACTATTGACTTTACTTTTGAATGATTGAAGAAGATAGGAGATGACTATTGAATTATAGGTAAATTGTGAAAATAATTTTGTCATCAGGCTACAAACCTATTAATGTATATATGTACTAAGGTAGAATAGTAAGTATAACACCTCATTATTGATGTGATGTAATTAGATGAACAACAGAAATTATTCACTTTTTATTGAATGTTCAGAGACTTAAAGTAGCAAAGAAAATGGATATAGAAAGATAATCAAGAGAACAAACTTCATTTTATCTTTATTTGTACTTATGACCCAAAGAAATTTTTTGGCAGTACAGATACAGTCACTTTCTCACCGGCTAAATGTGGCTTCCCTGTGTCTCTTCTACAAATACTTTCACGGCTGCTGCTCCGATGAACTTAACTCACTGGTGCCACCTATGTATGAATTTACTCGAGCCACAAGATTAGCAACTAGGTCCCATCCTTTTACTGTGAGACCAATAAAATGTAAATGCAAATTCTACTCCAGTATCTTCTTTTTATGCACTTCCCGCCTGTGGAATTCCCTTCCGTTTACTTGCCTCCCCAACAGCTACTATCTCCAAGAATTTAAATGTAAGGTCAATAGTCATCTCCTATCTCACTAACTTGCATCCTCTCTCATACTCCTTTCTCTGTCCACTACACTCTCATCAGTATTCTCATCCTTCTCTTGCCCACTCCCTGACACCCTCTATAACCTATCACTCTTTCTCATAACTTTCCTCCTATGTAACCCGCTGCATACCAGTGGCAGTAAACTGCCCTGCTTGGAGCGATATGATTATAGAAGAAAAAATAAGACTCTTAAATTCTTTTACAACCTGTTTCTGGCGGCGCACAGTCTGGAACAACGTGGGTACTGATAATTAGTTTATTGTAATCTCTGTATCTCTGTTGTTCTGTGGCGTTGTCCTACAGACATGACTTTTTGATGTTGGCTCTTCTGACGGGAGTGATTTCTAACATATCACTCCAGCTCATAATGGTTTGACCGTAAGCCACTGAAGGTTTAATTTGATGGGAGCTTTGTAGCGTTCTTTTTTTGTTTTTCAACTGAAGTGCGTTGTGGTGCAGTGGATATCGACTTGGAATGACAAATTGGGAAGCCGAGTTCGAATTCCAGTTGAATCCTTTGCATTTACTTACGCACAAATACCCTTGGGAATGGTATTAATCCATCTCTTCTCTTCAGTTATGGGCTAAATAATAGGACAGATTGGGTTCTATAGCCTTGGAGGGCAACCAGTCTACCGCAGAAAGCAATGGCAACCTACTGCGGGATAATCTTCTGCCCAGTCAGTCATATACCTTTCGAAACACGTATGGCACTTAACTGACTGAATTAGGGACAACGTATTTTGATAATTGTTATATACCATAACCCCTTTGTGTATAAGACGTATGTTTGTTCTTTTTTTATCCAAAATCGCGTCCAAAGGTCTACTGCGTATTATACTTTAGTTTCGAAGTCTACTGCGTATTATACTTTAGTTTCGAAGTCTACTGCGTATTATACTTTAGTTTCGAAGTCTGCTGCGTATTATACTTTAGTTTCGAAGTCTACTGCGTATTATACTTTAGTTTCGAAGTCTACTGCGTATTATACTTTAGTTTCTACTGCGTATTGTATTTTAGTTTCAATCAATTTTTCTAGGGCTCAAAACGGAGAAAATCTTGTTGAATGGAATATGTTTGTTTGCCGGCGATACAATATCTCTCTCGTGATTCTCTATAACAAAGGGAAATAAATCTTTCATAATGCTTCTCTCGGTGCCATACGGGATACATGCTTGGGCAATCATATCTCGAAAAAAACATAACTGGCTAAGCAGAAGATTTTCCTGCAGTCGGTTATCATGACTTTCTGAGGTAGACTAGTTGCCAAGGAACGCTATAAAACTCAATCAGCCCTGCTATTTAACCGATAGCTGGAGGTAGAAGAGACGATTTAATACATTTCCCAATGGTATTTGTGCACAGGTGAACGCAACGAATTCCATATTTTCTCAGATTTCGTTAAGTCAATATACCTACGTGAGTTCGGAAATCATTCAAAGGCAATATATGTATATATGTATATATATATATATATATATATATATATATATAATTTACTATAAAGAAATACAAAATGATAGTTAATTTCAAAATAAAAATCATAAAAAATAATGTTTTATTGAAAGGCAATTATTGATTATATAAGCATTAGCAAATTTTGCAAACAACCAATTACAAACGGTTTTGTAATGAGTACGAATCACAAAAGTAAATAAAATAACCGGTTTTATTTTTTCTCTTTCTTTTCGCTAGTTTCTTTGTTCTAAAATCAGGTGCATTTTATACATTAAAACTAGCAGTATAGCCCGGCGTTGCTCGGGTGTAATGAAAGATTTAAAACTAATCCAGGGTCCTGGAGCTCAAACTCTTTGGACGTTGGCACGAAAGACTAAAAAGCAATAGTTGTTTCCAGTTAAAGCGAAACCGTAGACAGAAAGAAAATGAATGGATGTAAGTCAAATTTTGATTTTCTGGTATCGATATCAAATAAGTTTTTTTCGTCATAAACTGAATTTTGAAGGCTAAATAAGTCCTCTGAGTAAATGGTATCATGGCTGAGACTAAGAACTACAATTATACCTACTTAGAGCCAAACTCGAAGCAAAAGCTAAAATAAAAGGGCTGAAAAAAAATACAGACATACAGGCAGATAAACAGATACACACACAAACATCTTGTCTTTTATATATAGAGAGATTTTCTGCACTATTGTAAGAATTACAACCTTGAAACTTCTGAATATCGTTTCTTATGTCTCTGTCTATGACTGTATGAAATTTGATTAAAATCAGACCACTCCTTCTATAGCCCTATTTTTTCGATTATCGATTTTCGATATTTATCGGGGGTACCTCGACACAAAACCTAGCTAAGAACACTCGCAGACGCTTATCGTAAACCTGTGTAAATTTTCAAGAAAATCGGTTCAGCCGTTTCGGAGTCTATAGGTAACGGACACACACACACACACACACAGATAAAGTTCCATTTATAAATAAGTTTAGATTTAGATTCAGATAAACTTAATGAAAATGAAATTCTTTCACTGGCTAACATATACATGGAATATTTTGAAGAAATAGCATTAGAATCTACAGCTCTAAAGCCAACTCTATGGCTGGGATACATTGATGACATCTTTATACACTGGCGACACCAGGAAGAGGTCCAGACGCTTCTGAAACATGTGAACTCAAGAAGATCATCGATACAGTTCACTATGAAAAAAAAAAAAAAATAGAGAGCGACAACAAATTAGTATTCCTGGATGTACTAATAGCTCGAACAGAGGGTGGGGTTCAAGACATCCGTATACCGCAAGCCAACATTCACCGAACAATACCTCAATTTCAACTTCAACTCCCACCACCCATACAATGTAAAGAAAAGAATTGCCCGCTGCCTGCAACATCGAGCAAATGTTATAAGCAGTGACCCAGACACATACGAACAGGAAATGGTCAGGATAGGCGGTAATCTACAACATAACAATTATCCAGAGTACATGACAACACCAATGAACGTGGAAAGGAGGGTGCATGAGGATAACAACTCTCAAGAGAAAGCCTCGGTCTGTCTACCCTATATGAAGGGTTATCGAAAAAAATAAGAAAGGATTTGTGATCTGTATAACATCAGGATGACCTTCAGAAGTGGATATACTCTTCGCAAGTACTTCTCCCGAGTAAGACGCCCGACAGAAGAGAACATGACTTAGGACTGTGTGTACTCTATTCCATATAGCTGTGGAAAAAACTATAAAGGAGAAACAGGCCGCTCCTTCAAGGTAATGCTACAGGGACATCGCAAGGCCGTAACACGAGGGGAGATAAAAAAAAAAAATCGGGCGTAGCTGACCACATATGAAGGAAGAAAAGGTTGAAGTTGAAATAATAGAGTACACCATTGGAAACTACGTAAATTTAAGGACTGAGCGCATATGCTAGCCTACAAAAATTTCCATAAGCTGACTTAGCATAGAGATGAATACAATGTGAGAACGAGTAGAGTGCTAGAGAAAATCATTAGCGTCAAAGATTGCAATATGAACTCTAGTAAAAAAAATGGTTACTGAGGCATTAAGTTTATAAGTCCCAGAAATTCACTTGCTGTTGTTCTCAAGGACACATGTCCCATTGAATATAGGAGTTGGTTAGTTCCAGTGACTTGACTCAAAGAGTTGTGAGTTCAACGTCAGTCTACAAGATTGGTGAACAAATAACTTAGAAGAATTAAATTTAAAAAGAGAGATAGCTACATGGCTACCAGAAGTATATCTGTATACAAAGGTAATAAGGTAACTTTTGACAAGATAAACAATATATTTTGAAGAAATGTAAGATATTTATAATGCGAGTTTAAAATCTGAAAAAATGACCGTATAGATAATGTAAGCAACTTATAATGCTCATAGTAAATGTATAAAAAAGACCGTATGAATAATGTGATCTCTTTATAATGCCCACGGTGAATGTGTTAGAATGGCCGTATAAATAATGTGATCCATTTATAATGTTCGCAGTACCTGCGTAAGAAGGGCTATATAACTTATGTAAGTCATTTATAATGCTCGCAGTAAATGTATAGGCAGGCCCGTTTAAATAATGTGATCTATTTTTAATGCTTGCAGTGAATGCGTAAGAAGGACCATATGAATAATGTATAGAGTAAATGTGTAAGTTGGTCCGTATATATAATGTAAGCCATTTATAATGCTCTCTATAAATGCATCCGAAGAACCGTATAAAAAAAAAGATTCATTTATAATGTTCGCGGTAAATGCGTAAGAAGGGTCGTATAAATATTGATATTTACTCCACCTAATTTGATTTGTAAATAATACGCAGGTGAGGTATTATTTGCGCTGTGGTGCAGTGGATAACGGCTCGTAACGAGAAATCGGGGAGCCGAGTTCGAATTCCAGTTGAATTCATTGCATTCACTTACGCGCAAATACCCTTGGGAAAGGTATTAATCCGTCTCTTCCTTCTAGTTATGGGTTAAATAACAGGACAGATTGGGTTCTATAGCCTTGGCTGGCAGCCAGTCTACCGCAGAAAGCAATGGCAACCTTCTGTCCAGTCAGTCATGTCTCTTTGGAGACATGATCGCCCAAGCGTGTTTCACGTATGGCACTTAACTGACTTATGTAGGTGAGGAGAACCCAATAAGAATCAAAATCATTACGCTTGGTCGTTGAGACCTCCTTAGTAGCTATAACGCAACACCGGTTGTAACAGAAGTAATGTGAATCACCAGTCAATCATCGCTGGTATTATCATTATTATTAGTGTTGTTGCAGTAGTAGTAGTAGTAATAGCAAAATTATATACTGAACACTAAAACGCTATTATCATCGTTACTATAGTTGTTATGGTAGTAGTAGTTGTATTAAAATAGTAGAAATAGTAGTAAAACTCATAGAACAATGCATCACTATTAACATTATTATTGTTGTTGCTGTAAATAGTAGAATTAGTAGCAAAAGATGAAGTAAAAGTTATATCTGAATTCTAAAACTTTATTATCATTAATATTATTATTGTTGCTTTTGTAGTAGTAATAGTAGAAGTAGTTGTAAATACAGTAGTAGTAGTAGTAAAAATTACATATCTGAACTCAAAATCGTTATTATTATTAATATTGCTCTTAGAGTTTACAGGAAAGTCAGTTATTGTTGGTATTGTTGTTTTAATAAAAATACTATTAGCATTAAAATTCATATATGTGTGCTATAAAGCGTTATCATCATCATTATTGTTACAGTAGTAGTAGTCGTAGCAAAAGTAGCAGTAGCAAAAGTTATACACTACCGGCCATAATTATTAGACCACCCCAGTATTTCATACTATTTTTAGTATTTTTTGCCACGTGGATGAATCTAAAGGAAAACAGATTTGTTCTTTTGTTATTATTACTTTGCAAAATTTTACAAGGCAGCCAGGAAGCCTTTGCTTCGGCCAGCCAATAAGAAGAAGAGACGAGTATGAGGAAGAGTGCACAAAAAACTGGACACCAGAACAGTTCATTTGATGCACATTTTATTGTGCAGTATTAACAAAAGAACCATTCTATTTTCATTTAAAATTATCCACTTGGCAATAAATACTAAAAATATTATGAAATATACCTTTTTTTATTTAAAAAAAAAACTGGGGTAGCCTAATAATTATGGCCGGTAGTGTATATCTGAGCCATAAAACATTATCGTTATTATTGTTGCAATAATGCTAGGATTAGTTATTGTAAATGTAGCATTTGTAGTATTAGTAAAACTTATGTATCTGAACTAGAAAACGTTATAGCCATTAGTATTGTTATTGTAGTAGTAAAAGTATGCAGAAAATTCTTTCGAAATAACGCAACTGGAAAATATTTCAAGAATCTAAGGTGTTTACTGTTTACAGTTGAAATATTTTTGGGTCTCTGTTATATATACGATGTGGCACTCAAATGTTCAGTGCCCTTCGTGAAACCATTCTCTACATTCCAAAGGGCAGGTGTATGCGTGTGTTTATGTTTGGGTGGGATAAACTGTAATTGGTGAACTGAGTTCAAATTCCAGTCGTACTAATTTGTGTTCACTTCTCATTGACAAATTTGAGAAAGGCATGAATCCATTTTCCAACTGGACCAAAGATTACTCCCAGTGACTGGTACCAGTTAACCTCAATGCATAAGAATAGGGAAGTGTCAAGTGATTCCTATTGCTCCTATATGTCTGGAAGAAATCGTATATTGCTTGATAATTCCCATCCTCATTACTGAGGGTCAGGGGATCATGGACAATTGTTATGATTTTGAATTCGAAGTTGACTTTCTCCTAGACTGGTTGTTAACCACGCCTAGAGAGCCCAGAAAGAATCTAAATAAAATCGGCTAGATTATAGATCTAAAACAAATGAAAAAATAAAAACGAGAAATAAAATTTAGAATTTCCATTATCTCTCGTTTGTACACATGTGTAGTCCCTTCAACGTAAACAAATTTAGCCCGATGAAATCACACAAAGCTTTTTTTTTTCACTTTGTCCTACATATTTCCCCAAAAAACTGCTCTTGATACATAAAAATGTATATATTATTACTCCATATATATATATATATATATATATATATAATTCCGGAAAATACTCGTCGAAAACACAACTATACTTAAACATGAAAACAATAAACAAAAACTAAAAATTCTCGAAGCTATATACATAAACAGTTGAAACCTAACCTAAACAAAATAAATTACAAAATATCTACAAATATTCTTAAATGCCTATAATCGATAACAGAAGCCATTGGTTATCCCAATGGCTTTCCATACTTGATACTTCTTGTCTTCACTCTCGCGTGGTCATGTGTGACGCCATGAGCTGTGGTGCGATTTGCTCCTCCAGCGTCCCGTACGCACGTGTTCGTCGTCGCTTTGAAAATCTTCTATGTAAACAAAAACAGACTATCATTATTGTTCGTCCGTGAACTGTTTAATATATTGTAATATAATTATCATTTTGATAATGGCTTATGTAAGCCGAAAGCTCAGGTAGGATTAAAAAATATCTATCAATATTGTGATTTTCTTTCTTCTTTCAATGATAATGTTATCAAGCTTATCATACGATATGAAAAGAAGTTACACAAAATAAATAGAAAGAATTTGTTATATTATTTAATGAAACATGCATCAATAAAAAAATGCTGCCTAAACACACACGAACACAATATATATATATATATAAATAAATAATAAAATTAATGATAAATTAATCTCTTCCTCTAAGTAATTTTCTGTAAACATATTTAATACTAGACCAACACTTAATAATGAGTTTTCTAATTGCATCGTTTACATTGACAAACAAATAAAATTATTTTTTTAAAGTCAACCAGTCATTATGACATATATAAAAATCCGAATTTGCACCACAAAAATGATATTAACTTATTTTACTTTAACTAAAGGAAGTTCAATTACATAGAAGAATCATAAAGAGTAATGTTATATACAACGGAAAGAACAGCTAATTGGTTATGGATCAAAAGAGCGAGTGCCTGGATTTCAAAACAAATTGTTAGCTAAAATTCCCCGAAATTCTGCATTTCTGATTTCTCTTCATTTTATTAGCACTCGTAAATAAGATAAAATGCATAAATAAGTTTAAATTAATGTATCGTGATTAATTCGTAGTCGAGATTTTTTTTTTCTTTTTTTTTTTAATAGCCGTACAATAGGTAAATTGTTTCACATTTTCGAACGAGCTCATGTACGGTTCGCCTCTAAATGGAAAGTGGCTCTGACTGTCGCCAACATGAAGCACTTGCAAGGTTTCGTACCGGGCCCAAACGTAATTTTCCCAGTGTCTGAAAGCGCTTATCGAGGGTGGACCAGAAACTGATCATCTCTGGTCGGGTCGGCGCGGTGAGGTGGGTATGATGTTGAAAGACCCGAAACCCCCTCGTGATCCTCGCGATGACATCACTGACGACACCCTCTAGCGCCCCCACTACAGTGCGTATGTTTGAAAAGAAATCTGTAGATTATAACTGATGAAGACAAGTAAAATCACTTTAAAACCATCATATACTACAAAAGTGTTAAAGCTTTCTATCTTGGCGTTACTAACAAAACTTCTCCACAAAAACTACTGTCCAGAAACCAATATTATATAATAATTCTCTTGTCATTGGAGTATTCGTTGATTATTTTTTAAAAGCATGAATTAAAAACAGCATCAATAAATATTGGCTATATTACCACGCTACTATCGAGAAGACTAACCTTTCGTTATTTTGAACAAAAGGCATTATGTTATTACATAATACAAATCAACGGCGCACCTGAAAAAAAAAGGAACATGAAGTGAAAATCTATTTTCATAGTTACAGTTGAACATAGTTACTATTTCATAGATACTTATTTAAAACATTACTCTAAACCAAATTTATTTAAAACTTTATTCGAAACCAAATCTTTTCAAACTTTATTCGAAACCAAACTTATTTCAAACTTTAATTGAAACCAAATTTATTTCAAACTTTATTTGAAGCCAAATTTATGTCACACTTTATTCGAAACCAAAGTTTTTCAAACTTTATTTGAAACCAAATTTTTTCAAACTTTGTTCGAAACCAAATTTATTTCAAACTTTATTCGAAACCAAATTTTTTCAAACTTTATTCGAAACTAAATTTTTTCAAACTTTGTTCGAAACCAAACTTTTTTCAAACTTTAATTGAAACCAAATTCATTTCAAACTTTATTTGAAGCCAAATTTATATCACACTTTATTCGAAACCAAAGTTTTTCAAACTTTACTTGAAACCAAATTTATTTTAAACTTTAATTGAAACCAAATTTATTTCAAACTTTTAAACTGTTAACAACACAAACGCTATATTGGCTATTTAGCGACTTTCTACCGACTATAAAACGGAAAACGATGATCGAAAGTACAATTTATAAGTACTTAACCTTACATTAAACGATTAATTCTACGCCAAGAGAATTTTACCAAAAAGATTAACAGATATTCTTGGTCCATTTTAATTAATAGAACATGTTTAAATGAAGAATTTCTGACTGAATACACCTTAGTACATACACACGCATGCACACGCACACACACACACACACACACACACACACACACACACGTATATATATATATATATATTCATTCAACAAATTTTTTAAAATTTTATTGCTTAAACGTTATTTTAGTTGATACTTGTATTTGAGTAGATACACGGTTTATTTATTAAACATTATATTTATTTTCATTTACCGGCCTGAATATTCGAGAAATCTCATGAGAAAAATAGGTACAGGATTCGACAGGATTCGAAACTGCGTTCCTCTAGGGAAAGTCGTCTTTACATCTGACGTACTTTGACCTCTCTCGGGTACAGAGAACCTGATGGCCAAAGAAAATCCTGAATAGTGCTTTTGAACACAGATTCTCGAAATATATATTTCTGCCCAGTTTTGTTTCCCAATGTAAATAATGACAAATTTTAGGAATGGTTTTTCATTTATTAATCCGACTGTGTGTGTGTTTTTTTTTTTAATTTTTTTTCTTAAACCTGATTTCTCGTGAATATTTGATGGGTATCCACTAGAAATAACGATTAAGCAATATATATATATATATATATATATATATATATATATATATAGAGAGAGAGAGAGAGAGAGAGAGAGAGAGGCTGTTTCAAAGAATGATACAATAGAAGAGATAGACCCAATATTGTCACAGCACATTCTTGAGGTCGTTCAGCTGTACAAATCAATTGACACAGTTCTGAAAATTTCCTAGTCGTTTCAGAGCACAATTGGGTTTCTCAATTTTCTTCTTCCATGTACTCTTCTCCATAGGTTTTAATTAAAAGTTGATATTTTTCTTATCATACCTCTCAGAAAAGTAGTGTCCATTATTTATCATTAAGACGAATACCATCGACAGGATAGCCAACAAAAAAAAAAACAAAAAAAAAAACGTTTAGCAGATTTCCTAGATCCCCACAATCTCAACAGATTTGCGTTTTGATTTCAAGTGATATCAATTCCAAGTGAGGCATCACTCTACCATGATTATCAACAAGGCCCAAGAAAAATTAGTCAAAATTGTTAACTTAAATCCCATATTTTGCTTCTTTTTTTTTTTTTTTTCCATGAGCGACTTGATTGTTCCAGTGATGAATACTATGCGCGTAACCGAGTGGATAGAATGTTTCCTTTCCGACCATGAGACCGCGGTTTGGATCGAGGAAGGTGAGTTCGTGATGTTATCAGCATGGGGAGGTACTCCATGTGGAAAGTGCCTGAAAACTACACCACGATTGACCCAAACCTTGTGAGTGAATCTGAGTAGACGGAGCCGTAGATGGTTGTGCTAGCACTAAATACTAAGTAATCGTGACTGAGTGTTTGAGCCTACTGGCCCTGTTCAGACAGTTTATTACGCCAAATAATGTACTTTTTCCCAGAAATTGTAACAAAGGTCCTTTCAACATCGTTGCAGCATAAACCACTCATGGTGTCTGTAAGTATTGAATAAACACAAATGTGCATAAGCCGGCTTCTGCAACAGGGATTGGCTAGCCGCACTAGTAGACAGGCATACTCGGAAACGAGTAGCTAGCTACCACCAGTGTTGAATCCATAAACAAACCTTTCAAAATGACATCAAGTGGGTGACGCCCTAAAGTAATCTATCCAGAAACCGTATCATAATTTCCTTTTTTTTTTTGCCATGATATTATTTCTTCAGTAAAGATATTTTTCCATGTTAAAATCGTGTAAATATTTTCCCCATTTGCTATTTATTGCGTAAGAAGAAATATGCTAAAAATGTTTTGTTTTTTTCCCTGTATAATCATATTATAGTTCTTTCCCCACTACGCGAGGCGGGCGTTGAAAATTTCCCAATCCGAACCATTTTCCAAAACCTGACTAGATGAACAAACATGAGCATTTATTTTGGATTGTCATCTGAAACAGCTTAGAGAATTTTCAATGTCCAATTGTATGGTGATTTTCAAAGCCTAGTTTAGATGTGGCACAAGGATGAAATTATAGGGCATCCAGTTAGGATCGAACTCGCTACTCAACCGTAACTGATTTAATGTGACAAGCTTATTAACCAATTCAACACGTCGAAGTGCTCACAGTGTCCAATTGCATGCATTTTCATGTTTAAAAATATTCTGTAATCATATAAACATCATTACAAAATCTCTTTGATAAAACGAAGTATAGAGATATCTTAGGCTATTGCTGCAGTTAAGCCTTTTTTTTCTTTGTTTTCAATTATCTGCCTTAAAAGAACCGACATACTATAACAGCGCTCGGAAAGTTAGCAGGTTTTAGCAGATAGGAGATAAAAATGAGCTAGTTTTAGCAGAGAGGACATAAAAGTTATCAGGTTTTATCATATAGGATACTAGCAGTATAGCCTTGCATTACTCGGGTGTAATGAAAGCTTTAAAACTAATCCATGGTCCTGGAGCTCAGACACTTTGGACGTTGGCACGAAAGACTAAAAAGCAATAGTTGTTTCCAGTTAAAGCGAAACCGTAGACTGAAAGAAAAATGAATGGATGTAAGTTAAATTTTGATTTCCAGGTATCGATATCAAATTTTCTGCACTATTGTAAGAACTGCAACCTTGAAACTTCTGAATATTGTTTCTTATGTCTTTGTCTATGAGTGTATCAAATTTGATAAAAATCGGACCACTCCTTCTATAATCCGATTTTTTCGATTATCGATTTTCGATATTTATCGGGGGTACCTCGACACAAAACCTAGCTAAGAACACTCGCAGACGCTTATAGTACAACTGTGTAAATTTTCAAGAAATTCGGTTCAGCCGTTTTGGAGTCTATAGGTAACGGACACACACACACACACACACACACACACACACACACACACACACACACACACAGTTTTATTTATAAATAAGTTTAGATAAAAGTAATTGTAATTTACATTTCTTTTGATGCTATTTAAACAAAAAATAATCAGCTTCATTTTTAAAAACTGCAACACAAAGAGAAAACAACATTTCGATTCCATGTTTGCAGAAATCTGGGGGTTTTTTACGTCAAAAAATGACTGAAAGACTATTTGAAAATCTTCTTTGTTTTTTAATGTTTTATCTCTTATGAAATATTCTTGGGATTAAAACAAATGAAAATCCGTGGGATTTAAATCTAGTGATTATGGAGGATGTGGAAGAAAGTTTCTATTCTGTTTTATTTTTTCTTTAGTTGTTTTGCAAAGTCTGTCCTTGTATTGTTATGCTGAAGAATGACATCTGTTTTGATTTCCAAAGCAGGTAACTTTCGACGTAGTTCTTTGTTTATCCGATCAAGATGCTGGCAATAATCAATTGCATTGATGGTCCTTTCATGTTGCAACATATCGTAATAGATTGTACCTGTCATATTTCGTCAGACAAAGCAATAACCTATGTAGATGATGTCCTGGTTTTAATGTTGGTTTCTTATTTAACATTTGTCATTTGATTTTCTATTGACTTGCAAAACCCATTTTTCATCATGTTTTTTAAAAAGTGATGGAAAAATTTATAGTTAGTTGTTATTGTTGTCGGCACCCGCTCGCATCGGGATCATCATACTCTCTCCCTACTCTCTTCCTCCCTAGGCGGTGATGGCAGAGATAACTGTGAATCAAAGAGAGTTTGACGAGACCATTTACAGACAACCATTATGGTGGACAACTCTATGCGAAGAAATCTACACACTTGATCAGAAAGTGACTGAAACAGGCGAGGTCTATCAAACCTGGTCGCATCGTCAAGGTTTGCCTTGGTTACACCAGTCCGACTGGCGCTTCCCTCATCCACCGGTTTTAACTGTTGGATTGATGTAAATCTTTGTCGATTCTGCTTTTGAAATCTATGGGTGTTGGTCACGTTCAATCTGGTCTTTCCTATTCAAACTTACCATCATTGGTGGCCCTACCGGAGTTAGAAATCCAAACGGTATTCCTGATTAAAACGATAATGCAAATGGTGGCATGTTGTATTCAGCTCTCAAGCGAAACCTCATGAGAACCTTGAATTCCCTTTTTGCACGTTTTTCCAATTTGCTTGAGATATTCGTGGACAGTTTAAGATGACACATTAAGATTTTATGCTTAATCGCTGTTGCTTTCATGTAGATACAATTATATATGCAGATTTTTTAAAACGTTTATAATTCAGAATCATTCATCTTCCTGAGAAGAACTTATCTGTTATGTCACAATCGCTATCTTTAAACATTTATTCCGTAATTGATATGTACCAACTTTCACTGCACCCGTATACGCCACACAAATGTCAAGCGCCTATGTAACTGTACTTTCCTTTCGGAATTCATAAAGTAAGTAATAACGAATAAGTTGCTTTCTTAAATTTATAATCTTCTGTGTGGTTAAGTTTTAAAATGCATTATAAACGACATACTGTCAGCTAGAAGAGATGATGACTAACTCTAGACGTTGTTTCGTACCATTCAACCATGAATCTACCTTGGTTGGTTGACTCATAATCCATAGCAGTAATTACATTACGAACACCGTAATATTTAAAACTGTGATCGCGGATGTGCGTTGTGGTGCAGTGGATATCGGCTCAGAATAAGAAATCGGAGAGCCAAGTTCGAATTCAAGTCGAATTCGTTTTAGTCCTTTACTCACAAATACCCTTGAAAAAGTTATTAATCTATCTCTTCCCCCTCCAGCTATGAATAGCAGGACAGACTGGGTTCTTTAGCCTTAGTTAAAAACTGGTGCACCGTAGAAAGTAATGGCAATCTACTGCGGGAAAATCTTCCTAGTCAGTCATGTCTCAAAAGATACATGGTCGCTCAAGCGTGTATCACGTATGGCAATGAACTGTGTGTGTTTGAGAGACAGAGACAGACAGACAGACAGACAAAAGGGGTAGATATTGATGAAGTCAATGAGAAACAGAGGGTTTAAATTGGGTGTTACTGAAAAGAACATACATTGAAATGTGTGTGCGCTATGTAAATCTAAATTTATTTATAAATGAAACTTTGTCTGTGTGTGTGTGTGTGTGTGTGTGTGTGTGTGTGTGTCCGTTACCTATAAACTCCGAAACAGCTGAACCGATTTTCTTGAAAATTTACACAGTTGTACTATAAGTATCTGCGAGTGTTCTTAGCTAGGTTTTGTGTTCAGATACCCCCGATAAATATCGAAAATCGATAATCGAAAAAATCGGGTTATAGAAGGAGTGGTCCGATTTTAATCAAATTTGATACACTCATAGACTAAGACATAAGAAACTATATTCAGAAGTTTCAAGGTTGCAGTTCTTACAATAGTGCAGAAAATTTGATATCGATACCAGGAAATCAAAATTTAACTTACATCCATTCATTTTTCTTTCAGTCTACGGTTTCGTTTTAACTGGAGACAACCATTGCTTTTTAGTCTTTCGTGCCAACGTCCAAAGAGTCTGATATCCAGGAACATGGATTAGTTTTAAAGCTTTCATTACACCCGAGCAACACCGGGCTATACTGCTAGTAATGTATAGGCATTTAAAATTTTGCTTAAATCAAGCCAATTTGCTTGCAGTAAGTTAACTAATCGAAAAAAACAAAAAAAAAACAACTTTAACACGAATTCAACCTGCGCCATTCAAAATGTTTAAAATACTTGAAACGTTGAGTCAAGGCTAGACAGGTACAAAAAGAAGTAAGGCTGATAAAATATTGAATGAAAGCAGCCGATAAAAAAGAAATATAAAAAAACTCAGCGTTATACCCTGTACACACCTTGTGAGTGGACAAACCTTTGTTTGTGAGTGGGACGACTGACTGTTACCATAAAATATGGTCTATACTTCGATAAATTGGGTCAGTAAGAGCCTCGACGTTTTCCTTACTTAATACGGCCAGGTAAATTTCACTGTTTAAAATAGCAACAAGATATTCAGGCTTAATTTTTATTTTTGGACCCTTCTTAAACTTAAGAGAGGCAAATGTGCATAAGAGGTGAATTTTATTAGAATCTGTACTGTCGGTTTAATTCTAAGAAAATTTACTAAGGGCTACAAAGAATAGGAAATTGTAGAGAATCATGACCTGAAGATAAACGGTACATAGAAGAAGAAGAAGAAGAAGAAGAAGAAGAAGAAGAAGAAGAAGAAGAAGAAGAAGTGTTGATTTGTTATAAAACTTTAAAAAATCAAACGTCTTTCTTGAATTTTTCAAGGTTCGCTTAGAATGGTAGGACCTTACGGTGAAACCACGCTGAAAACATAGGTTCTTGTTCGAATATCAACGTTAAGCAGTGTCGAACGCTGTCGGGATTTAAATGGAAGATTGCTTGAGAACATTGACTACTGGAAGTGGTCACTTACAATCCGAAATATATTTCGATCTCAAATAACCTACAATTGGTTGGAAGTAAAATAAATCAATCAATCAAAAGTTAGTTCGATGGGAAGCCAAATGTTCGGAACTGGAAGTAGAATAAATATTTTACGATAATCTTTCAATTTCTCGCTCGTGGAAATTTCTCCGGATTTTTTGCTTTCAAGTCAAGTTTGATCTTCAAACATTTAAATGATATGTTTTCTTAACTTCTCTTTTTTTATTGTTCCCGCTCCTTAATATTTTTTTCTTTTTCTTACATTCTTTTACACTCAGTAACCCTTTGCGTCTTTATGGCCTTGCATGAGACGAAATTATTAAAAAAGTGAACGGATTTTCTTGTTTCACTAGAAAATCACAAAAAAAAAATAACGAAGAAACTAAACGAAAGTGGCTAGATATTAAAGTAGGATGTGTGTCGTGGTGCAGTGGATATCAGCTCGGTACGAAAAATCGTAAAGTCGAGTTCGAATTCCAGTTGAATTCATTGCGTTCACTTACGAGCAAATACTCTTGGGAAAGGTATTAATACGCCGTTTCCCCTTCCAGCTATGAGATAAATATCAGGACAGGTTGGGTTCTATAGCCTTGGATAATATTCTTCCCAGTCAGTCATGTCTCTTTCAAGACATGGCTGACTGGGCAGAAGATTATCCCGCAGTAGGTTGCCATTGCTTTCTGCAGTAGACTGGTTGCCAGCCAATGCTACAGAACCCAATCTGTCCCATTAGTTAACCCATAACTGGAGGGAAGTGACGGATTAATACTTTTCTGAAGGGTATTTGTGCGTAAGTGAATGCAACGAATTCAACTGGAATTCGAACTCGGCTCCTCGATTTGTCATTCCAAGTCGATATCCACTACACCACAAAGAGGAAAATTCATTAGAACAATTACTTTGAAAGCATTTTTAGAAAAAGCACAGGGAAACTACGTTACGGCAGTGGGAAAGAGGCTTTGTTGATACGGTAGATTTTTGCAATGATAAACATGGTTTCAAAAGAAAACAGAGATATAGCTTTTCGTTCAGAAGTTCCAGCTTTAGAGAATGAAGTGTTTGTAAAATCGGTAATAGCTACGGAGAACAGAAAAAAAATCAATAATAAAACACACACACACACACACACACACACACACACACACACGGCTGCCAGTTTCCCAGACGGCAGATATTTATAATAATGAATATGCGTTTGTACAACTGCAGACATTTTTTATGTTTGCAGTTTATTTTATGTTCCTGCAAAGAAAGCGTATCTGTAAAATCTTGAATAACCACGATCAAAATCAATAAACAACAAAAAAAGATAAGGTTGTCAGTTGCCCAGACGGAATAATTTTATAACAATAAGCAAAGGTTCGAACTAAAGAAAATACATGATTTTGCCTCCCATAAAATTCTAGAATATGTATGTGTAAAAACTGGAATATCTAATAGATAAAAATCAATATGGAAAAAAAATCCAAGGTTGTTTGCTGTCCAAAGAGCTCAACCCCAAAAACAATATCTTTAGAACATTACCTTCATGGCCTGAGTATTGCATTCAATCATGAAATAAACTGTCACCATTCGTTGTTGAACTCTACGTCCATACTTCTTATATTTACATCAGCTTTATACCGGATACTGAGCCCTATACCTTATCAATATAGCATACCTCAAAACTAATTTTCTCATATATATATATATATATATATATATATATATATATATATATATATGCGCTTGAAAAGGACCTTCAGCCTGTGATGGAATGGGTTAGGAAATGGCTCATAAATTTTAATGTTTCTAAAACGAAGCAGCTCTTCTTTAACCACTATAGAGAAACTTTCCTACCGTCCATCTTTATGGATGACGCTAGTCTCCTAGAAAGCAACACATTGTGCCTCCTTGGCCTCACTCTCTCAACCGACCTCAAGTAGAACGAGTAAATAGAATCTATAGCTACATCTACTGCTAAGAAGGTTGGGTCACTGTGTCGATCCAGGAAGTTTTTCTAATCAGAATCCATTTTGCAAATTTATAAATCTACCATTCGTCTGTGCATTGAATACTGTTGCCATATCTGATCGGGTGTCCCTGCTATTCATCTCGCGGTTCTCGACTAAATCCAAAGAACGATCTGCAACGTAATTAATCTTGATTTAGCAGCTCGACTTTAGTCACTTTCTCACCGACAGGATGTGACTTCCTTCGGTCTTTTCTACAAATATTTTCATGGATTCTGCTCTGACGAGCTTCTTTCCATGGTTCTCCGACCACATGAATTTACTCCTACTACTTCTACTCTAACAGGTTCTTCTAACGCACTTCTCGCCTGTGAAACTCCTTTCCGTATAGTTTCTTCCCTGATAGATACAATCACATGTTTAAATGCAACATCAATTTCCATTTTCTATCTCCCTAAATGCTATTCATCTCTTATTCATTTTTCGACATCTATGGTAATTACTATTATTATAATAATAATGATATACTGAAACTTGATAACTATAAAGGTTTGGTATTAAAACACCATACTGCCTGATGATTGTGTTTTAACACCGAATCTCAAGTTGCATGTCATTATTATTATTATTATTATGTCATTTTTCATCATATTTCGATTTCTGCTTTGGTCTCACTACCAACCAAGTCTGCGGGGAGACCTAAGGCAGGTAGTTGTTATGGCTCCATTTCATGTTTTTCTATCTTCCCTATCATCTCCAGCATTACATAGATAAAGTTTTCCTTAGTGTGTGGGCTGTACTTAATAAGACAATTTTTTGTATATCTCTTAAGCTGGGGTTTCCAGGGATTCTTTCAATGTGTTGTTTTGTTCCATTTTTTATCATTCCAAGTGCACCTACTATCACTGGCACAACTCTTGTTATTATTATTATTATTATTATTATTATTTATTAGCATATATTATGCTCTACTTTTGTATTGAACACTTTCTGAAGTAAATATGTTATATTTTATATATATATATATATATATATATATATATATATAGAGAGAGAGAGAGAGAGAGAGAGAGTAAATAACTAACCTAGAGAGCCAACGAACCTACCAAGGTTTCATCTAATTGGATCTTGAAGATTCAATTTGGTGAAACCTTGGTAGGTTCGTTGGCTCTCTAGGTTAGTTATTTCCTTTGTTTGCTCTACTTGCGTATTGAGCGCTTTTTGTTTTAGGTTACTTATCTCGGGTTTTTTTTCTTTGGGTTACGTACTTTGACTGATGTTCAAGTGCTTAGCTCGTTCTTTTTTATCACCATTTTTTTCCTTCCGCGTATGTGCTCGGAGGGTTTTTCGAAACGAGTATAACGATAAGTTTACATTTACATACATATATATATATATATATATATATATATATATATATATATATATATTATAGATAACTGGAATATCTAGTTATTTATTGAGTATTTAATGAAATTTTGTTTGTCTTGACATACGCTAAATTATATGATTTTACGTACATTATTATTATTATTATTATTATTATTATAGAACATTGTTTCGAAGTGAAATTATTACATACGTTTTCATTCAATGAAGCTGCTTAAATTGTATAATTGCAAAAGCTGTAAAAACCACTGAAGCTGTCAGATGCCCAGACGAAATCTGTTTTTGATATATTTTACAACTAAGTTTCAAATTAAAACATTGAATTGACATATCATTCCATGCAGAGAAACTGCACATAACAATGCATGCATTAAATCTGCAATAATTCCAATTATTAGATCAATATGCATCACCAGATACAAATAAAAAAATCCCTAAAAACAATGCTGTGCGTTGTCCGAACGCCATATTTTTTATAATAATGAACACGGTTTCGAACTAGAAAAGATACACAACTTTTCATGTCATGAAGGAACGTAGAATGGTTTGAGTGCGTGTGTGACGTGAGTGCGTTCGTGCGTGTGTGTGCATGCGCGTGTGTAAAATCTGGAATAACCAAGAAAGATAAACGAAAATCAAAATATATCAATTGCCTAGACAGCTAAGTTTTATAATAATGAACCCGGTTACTTTTCATGGTATATTTTGATTGATTCATTTATTTTTTGCAGCTTATCAACCCATCATTGGTTACCTAAAACTGAAACAAATTTTGAAATGTGAGAACTTTTTTGCGAGTGAATATTGCATTAAAAAGGTCCGAGAATAAAAATGATTTTCTGATAAAATCCTACTATTTGATCCATAGCTGAAGGTAAAAGATACATTCATACCTTTCCCAAGAGAGTCGGTGCGTAAGTGAATTCAACATACTTGATTGGAATCTGAAATTAGTTCTTTGTTTTTTTCATTCCGAACCGCTCTTACATCACTAACCTGGGTACCTCGACATGGGGTAGGGTTAGTAAGCTGGTCTCGCTAGAATCATTACAACTGAGTAGTGATTCGACCCTCACTGAGTGTCTCATATTTTCAGACTTGTGCCACATTCAGGCTGCGACTAGAAAATCACCTATTACACCATTAATAGTTAAATATCTACACTCAAGGAAAAGAAATAAATGTCTGTCAGTTGTCCAGACGACAAATTTTCTGAATCTTGTTTTAAATAAACATTATAAAGATGGTGTTTGAAATTATTTGTTTGAACATTATTTTTAGTCGATACACGTATTTGAATCGAAAATTGTGTTATATAGGCTTGATTTGACTTCGTTTAGACTGTTGGTCATTCGTGGTTGAGAGGTCTAAGACGCGCCAGATCAATTGGTGGCATCTTCTATGTTGATAGGGGTCGCAGGTTCGAATCCCGAATACACATTTTCGTAACAAAATTTATCGTAAATAATCAGGCAGTAGAAATAAATATACTGTTTGATTAAAAACAGAATATCTACTCTAAATAGGTGTATCGACTAAAAATAATGTTCAAACAAATAATTTCAATATGTCGGTTGTTAAAACCATTTCGTTAATCTTCGGGATTTTCCGTAATGTTGTTTTTTCTTTGCTTGGTATCGAAAAACAAAATACCGTTTAATTTATTTTATTATGAATCAGAAACAATAAATATCTGTCTTAACATTTGATTTCATCATCCTTTACTTTTGAGTGTGCCGGAATTATATTTATATTTTTCGACAGTTGTTGTCAAAACTTCAAGTAACCAACTGAACTTCTTTTGAAAGCCTAGTCTAACAAATTTTGAATTTTGAATTGACTGCCATCTTATTTGCGAAATTCAAAGGTTTAGAGTGTGTGACTTTCAAAACTATCCCAATGATAAGTCCCTTATTTGTAACAATACACTACACGAAGTAAATTTCATTTCACTTCTAAAAACTGTGAAATGATTTTATCATAATTGTGAAAATAATTAATCGATCAATTTAAATAATTAAAAACTATTGCAACAATTTCTGGACAATAAATAACGGGGCTTTGCTTTGACATTAGTGTTCGTGACGGCATCTATAAAGGTAATATACAAATGAGAAATACTTCCATGCATGGCCGTATCTGACTACCGGGCACACCGGGCACGGGTCCGGGCCGATCCGTGCAATCATAGTGAAAATCCGGGCAAGGAAAAACGTCTTCGTCAGAAATCAAACTAAACAATTCACAAAGAAAGAAAGAAAGAAAGAAAGAAAGAAAGAAAGAAAGAAAGAAAAACGAAGAAAACATCCGAATGAACGCAATAAAAATCTGTTTGTTTATTTATTAATTTTGGGATAAAAGATTGGTTATACTCAGGAAGTCCGAACCCGATTTCCTGCTTTCGTTCACGTTCTGTGCCTAATTTCCATTGGAATAGCCGAAAAAATCCGCAAAAATCAGTTTCTGGAAACGGATGACACTGATGACGTCATCACATTGTCAACTAATAAATCCGGGCAATTTTCTCTGTACCCGGTGTTTTTTTTTTAGCATCAGCCACGGCCCTGCTTCCATGCAAGAAATAAAAATACAAACTTCGTTCGGGTCTCTTTTTTTGCTTTCGCTTTCTGATGCTTAATTAACTGTCGACGATTGTATCAATTTAGAAAGTTATTCTAAAAAGCAAAAAGATGTAGGAAAAAGGAACAAGTCATTAGATTATTTTCTACTAGTACTTCTCTTTCCATGCCCCCTCCACTAATTGTGCTACCCTAATACTCGATTTCAGTCATGGTCTTCTTCATAGCAGGATATGACAACGCAACCGCGAAATTTAAGCACATTATCTTTTGAAGAATGAAGTCACCAACAAAGTGTACAATTTCTCTCTTATCAGTTCTTCAGAAAAGTGCTGCTGGTTCCTCACAAAACTTCCCCCATCTCAAACTATATGCATACATAATTCTAAAACTGAACTGCTGGGCTCTGAAACGTTGAAATCAATGGAAGTGTTTAATATATATAGTCTTCCTCAGACAGATCTGTTTCGCTGTATCACAGCTCATCAGTACGGTTAGACTGCTATTGCTTTTAACCCAGGATTGAAACCCGACCGAAGTGGCGTCAGTAGGCGATTCTACCTCTGGGCCATGGGCGCACGGTAGAAGAAGGCAGACTTTTTAGCATGTATATTGTCATTATACACGCCCAATAGCCAGAGTGCTCTAATTCATTAGTGAATGAGCGATGCGTACATGCCAGAGTAGCTACTGTTTTTCAAAGTCTCCCATTCTTCCAGAGTGCTCAATATGTATATATATATATATATATATATATATATATATATATATATATATTAAACACTTTCATTGATTTCAACGTTATATATAAAACAGAAATAGGGGTTGCTCAAAAAAAAAAAAAACACTCACGCAGATGAACTTTCTGACCTGCTCACTACTTATCTATTTATACACGATACTTTGGCCATCAAAGTCACAAATTTATTCGCCTAAAGAGAGTCAAATTTAGACTCGGAACACGTGTAGCGACACAAATACCTTTATGGACACTTAATATACCATACGAAAAGCAAGTAATATTAATAATAATAGAAACAATAAATTTACACTTTAAACAAAACGTCCATGGTTCTCGCACTTTTTCTTATATATCAGTCACCCACATACAAGCCTGTTTCGCTGTATCACAGCTCATCAGTGTGGCTAGACACATCCACTTGCTTCTGGCCGGGATCGAAACTCGACCGATTTGGTGTCAGTCGAAGTCGCTACTCCCATAGCCATCGACGCATGGAATCAGAGAAGGGAAATTTTAACGTGTTGTATATAAGCAGTGTATACACACGCCAGTCACCGAAAGAACTCAATTCATTTCTGAAGAGTCACGCATATAGCAGAAGTGGAAACTGTTTTAAAAATTTTCTTATATATATATATATGTGTGATTTTCTCTCTCGAATTTGCGCGTACACACATACGCGCGGGCGGTCGGGCGCATGCACACGGCCACGCACATACTGGGTTCATTTAAGAAATTCTAGAGTTGGGTGGATATATTCAAACAGAAAAGCTTTTAAATGTTTTATAGATGATAGATTACCTCAAGAAAAATATTTGTTTTTATTCTTTTAAATTTTAATTAAAAAAATATATTAATTTTTAAATCTTTTAAGTTCTCTATTAATTTCAGTCTTTTAGATAATATTAACATATCACTCAATAAATCCCGGGACTAATAAAACAACAACTTTTAGATAAAATTCGACTTTATTCATTAAAATAGTCTCCTTCTAGGGTGATACACTGATTCCAACGCTTCTCTAACAATTCGATACCTTTTTTGTAGAACAATTTGTTTTTGGCCTCAAAATAGGCCTCAGTTTCCGATATCACTTCTTCATTGGAGCCAAATCTCTTTTCCTGAAACATTCTTTTGAGGTCTGAAAATAGTAAGTAGTCGCTGGAGGCCAGATCTGGAGAATAGGGTGGATGCGGAAGCAATTCGAAATGCAATTCATGTAGTTATGCGATCGTTGTGACCGACTTTTGACACGGTGCGTTGTATTGGTGAAAGATCACTTTCTCTTCTTCATTCGTAGCCGTTTTTTGGCAATTTCTTCCTTCAAACATGTCAGTAATGCTATATAATATTCGCTATTGATGAATCTTCCTTTTGTTCAAAATCAACGATGAACAAAATATCTTTCGCATCCCAAAATACAGAGGTCAAAACCTTCTGCTGATGTTTGCGTCATTGGTCTCACTGAATGGCTTTCACCTGACTGCCGATTTAACTCTGGAGTGAAATGGCGGATCAATGTTTCATCCATTGTCACATATTTACGCAAAACCCCTTCTTGTTGCGTTGAAACAGTTGCAAACAACGCTCTGAATTGTCGACGCATTGTTGTTGTTGATCGACTGTGAGCAAACGCGGTAGCCACTTTAAACACAGCTTTCTCATTGACAAATGTTCATGCAAAATGTTGAATACACTACCTTCTGATATGCTCAATTGCTCTGATATCTCACGCAACTTCAATTTACGATCGGCCAAATCGATTTTGTGTGTGTGTGTGTGTGTGTGTGTGTGTGTGTGTGTGATTTTGGATGACCTGAGCGTTCATTTGTGTCTGTTCGACCGCGTTTAAAGTTAGTATACCAACTTTTATCCGTTGTTTCTGTCAAAACAGAATCCGAATAATACTTATTAAGCCATTGCTTTGCTTGAACAGTATTTTCCCCATCAGAAAGCAATGCTTTATCAACACACGAAATTCAGATTTTTCTATTGTTATGAAAATTCGCAACACAAGCTTCACTTAAATAACTGTAATTTGTAATTAGGCTCAAATTTTGTCACATGTCTTTTGAAGGTTAGTACTTTATAAAAATCATATGGATTTTTTAATTAGTGGCGCCATCTATATGTCAGGCCTGAGACTTATTGAGTGATGTGTTATTTAGATAAATCTCTATTTACTAATTATAAATGGAAAAGCTTAATACAAATCACATCAAACACAAAAGCTTTTTAAAGAATTTCTTTTTTTTTTTGTATGTGTATAAACGTGCAGATTTTTGTAAGTACGGGCGACCGTCCACGATATTATCAGAAAATAAAAATATAATATATTTAATGTCAAAATTTCTGACATTCAATGAAATATTCGATAACGGAGAATATTTTGTCTTAAGTTTAAGATTACTGAATGCCTAAAAGTTAAAAAAAAAAAAAAAAGACGCCCATCTCATTTTCTTCGATTATGTTTCACATATAGTATCCATTAGATCTGTCATCACGCTGTCAAACATATAAACGCAGCAACTGTTTGGTTAAAAAAATGCATTTCTGCGATATTTAAAACTTAAATAAAATAATACTTGTTTTTAATTAGATTAATTATGCCTTAAATCAGCTAATAATGCTCAAATAAAGTTTCAGTAAGTATATCTTATTCCGGAAGATTTTTTTAAAATAAAGAATTACATTCCGATGAAAGATAACTAGAATAGTGTGCTAATCAACTGTTTTAGAAAATTTAAAAGAGAAACTCTTTCTAGTAAATTTAAATTAGTTTTTGAAACAGAGCAAAATATTCGTTTCTTGGAAATATTAAATTTAATCTATTAGTTTCAAATTAAAACTCAAAGAAAAATTAAGTGTTTTCATTTTTAAAAATTCATTTTAAACATTAGCTATCGCGTTTTTTGTGGAGTTCTTTAATATATATATATATATATATATATATATGCTTTCATTACGATTGAGCTCTCTAGAAAGGAAAATTTAAAAAAACAGTTATCACTTCCGCAATTTATGCATTACTCTTCTAATGAATTGAGTTCTTCCAGTGACTGGCGTGTGTATACCCCGCTTATATACAACACGCTAAATGTTCCCTTCTCTGATTCCATACGCCTATGGCTTAGGGGTTAGCGACTCGGCTAACAGCAAATCGGTCGTGTTTCGATCCCGGCCAGAAGTAAGTGAATGTCTAGCCACACTGATGAGCTGTGAAAACAGGCGAAACAGGCTTGTATGTGTATGACGAATGTATATATAAATAGAAAGAGAGAAAGAGAGAGAGAGAGAGAGAGAGAAATTTTCTTCTTGATAAAAAAATTCCTGTTCACCTGAATAATAAAGTCCTGTTTGTCCCTGCCATGTGCTAACAAAGAAAAAAACAAAAAAAAGATGCTTAGCTGATCAAAGGGATTGAAATCAGGGTCGTTTATGAGTAAGAGAAATATTTCATGCCTTCTTCATGTTCCCAAAACCATTACTATGTAAATATCATCATAGAAGTCTGTCGTCATGGAGGAGTTTCCCTGATAACGAGGTTGGTTCTATGCGACAAAGTACATTCCACATGAGGCTTACAGCCATAACACGTCGAATACACCGGTTCTCGCTCGATCACCGAAGTTAAGCAACGTTGAGCCTGGTCAGTATTTAAATGGGTGACCGCTTGGGAATACCAGGTGCTGTAAGCGTTTAGTGACCGATGTGCGTTGTGATGCAGTGGATATCGGCTTGGAAAGGGGAATCGGTGAGCCGAGTTCGAATTCCAGTTGAATACCCTGTATTCACTTAAGCACTGGTACTCTTGGGAAAGGTATTAATTCGCCCCTTCTCTCCAGTTATGGGTTAACTAACAGGGTAGGACTTGGGGACCCTGCCCTTAAAAACAAATCCAAATGAATCTTGATACTCGAAAAGAAACATGTATTACTAGACACAAAACTTATATATATAAAAAACAACAACAATAAATTGTTGAAAGAAAAAGGTATTACCAGCAATAAAATAAATAAAGTTTAGTTGGCAATAAATGACCCGCCGGGGTGTTGATTTGCCATAAAAACCAAACATTCCACATGAAAGATACTGTAATACTGTTTCTGCTATTTTGTTGTTCCAGCATCTAATTTTCTACAGTGTATCATAGTACCATCACTTCTTCAAGGTAAAAGTACATCTTCCGCCATTTATGTGTCCATTGAAGACGCTTTTGACGTAGGTTGACACAAGTATTCTTAATACTCTACGTTGACCTACACTGATATACTGTGTGTTGTGACACAATCTTCCTTTACTTGTATTCAAGCTATCTGCAATTTGTCCTATAATAGCAATTCTGTCGTCTCGAACTTAATAGAAAAAAAAAACTGCAGTTTCTTGCAGAGACAAGTCATGTTTTTTTTCGGCGGTTGGCTATTTTTTCTTCCTCGGACAACGGCCATACACTAAACCATACCGTTTTGGAAAAGATCTAACCCAGTCATATAGCTTTGAGAATCTAACATTTATCAGAATCATTTAAATCTTTAATCTTACCAATAAATATGACATTCAATAGATCAAAATTAAGTACTTGATAACTTCTATATACATGCTTATATACCTCTGACACTGAGATGTACAGATATTACGAGGCAATAGTTAGCATTCTTGCCTTATTCTTCTGGTAAAAATGT
The DNA here is from genome assembly GCA_037127315.1 of Ascarosepion bandense. Classification (NCBI taxonomy): domain Eukaryota; kingdom Metazoa; phylum Mollusca; class Cephalopoda; order Sepiida; family Sepiidae; genus Ascarosepion; species Ascarosepion bandense. The sequence goes on along the minus strand of JBBBDQ010000525.1, from coordinate 928,604 downwards.
TTGGGCTCGTCACAATTACAAGTCGGCGTTCAATGCCATTACTGGCTTTCAAAAAAAGAAAATTCTCAACTTGGCACAACAAAGTCTTCCTACTCTTCATACTATGCTATACATTTAGCCTTGTGCCAGACGAAGCTTGGTTTAATAAATATTTATATAGCAAATGAGACGGGGTAAGTACGCGTCGGCGTGCTTGTGATTTTGAAGGAGAAATAACATTTTCAACTGTGATAGATGTTTTCTTCTCTCATTCACAATGAAAGCATTTTTGTACTGCTAAATCAAGTAAATAATTGGTTTGAGTGCTTTTAATAAAAATCTACCTGATAGCAGATCAAGTAATATTTTCCAGTGTTTACTATGGTTGGAGAAGCGAAATTGGTGAAATTTCCAGGTTAAAAGATGATAGATGCCACTCATAGCAATTTATTCTCTCCGTTCCAAGAAATATCGACTTTTATATTTTGATTAAAATGAGTTTAGTTTTTTTTTATGTGTGCTTGTGCGCACGTGTGTTCTCTTTTTTATTTTATTTTGTTCTTTTTTTATTGTTATTGTTTTGGTAAATTTTCTTTTTAGGTCCCGAAGGCTTTTCATACTTCAAATTTATCCAAAATAGCATTATTTCTGTGCAAATGTATATGCTGAACTCAAATCAACAATTAGTTATTGAAGAAACCTACCTTTTTGATCTGAACGTCCATAAAAAAATCGAACTACATTTTGTCTCTCGTAACTCTAATGCAGTCATGTAATGAACTGCTGAATGACTTTCTGCGTAGGACAACACATTTCGGTCTATTTTCGGTCGATTTTCTTCCTTTACTGAAACTTCCGGCGATTTACTTCCTGTAATGAAAGTAATACGCTATTGTATTTCTACGCTTATTACTTTCATTACAGGAAGTAAATAGCCGGAAGTTTCAGTAAAGGAAGTAAATCGACCGAAATTTGTTGCCTACGCAGTAGGTCATTCTGCAGTTAATTACATGACTTCGTGAGAGTTACGGGAGTTCGTTTTTTTATGGACTTACAAAAAAAAGTTTTTTCAATAACTAATTGTTCATTTGAGTTCAGCATATACATTTGCACAGAAATAATGCTATTTTAGATAAATTTGAAGGGGGAAAAGCCTTCGGGACCTAAAACGAAAATTTACCATTGTTTTTTCGTGTTTTTTATATATATATATATATAGAGAGAGAGAGAGAGAGAGGGTGAAGTGGTATAAAGCATAAGATCGACTGGAAGAAGAAAATGTTTCATAAAAAAGAAATTGAAACGGTAAGAAAGTGTTGTGGATCTTTGTCGCCAATTTGTTGTGTCAAATCTTAACACAAATCTTCGTCATCAATTTGTCGTAGAGTTGTTGTGGCGAAACTTCGCTGCAAAATTGTAGTAACCGGTTTGTACCGGAAGTAAGACACAGAACAAGATGGTAGGTTCAGAACAGTGTATTAGTATAACAAGAACATATATACAATGTAAGTGTTTGTAATAAGTAACTAGTATTAAGTAAATCAGAACGGTACAATTACGCTGCTTATATTGCCTGACTAGTAGCTGGCTTTAATTATGTACTAGTTGTCGTCCTTGACTGCCGTCAACTTGACTGCCGTTAACCGCTTTCCGGAAGTCACGCAGGTAATCATATATAACAAGAGGAAGAGTCCATTCCTTGTAGGAGGGCACCATAATAGAAAGATAAGTACTTTTTTTTACAATGATGCTCACCTTGTACAAAGATCAAGAACGACTCGAGATAGTGTTTAAAATAAGATTAAAATGAATGAATGAATGATGATGATGATGTCTCGAAGAAAATGAAAATGTCTACAGTAAGATGTCGAAGAGTGAGGAATAAATAAATTTAAAATTGAAGAATAAATTAATATAATTTTTTCTTTTAGAGAATGACAAATGTGTCTGTTTTCTGAGTTCTTTTAACAAATCACCTTCTGAAGATCCCAATATTGATTCTGTTATGGGTGAACAATTACATTTATCTGACTAACTTCGATTCTCTTTCCATTTCATATCCGCTGAAACAAGATATCAGACATGGGACAACTAAATAAACTATTACTAAGCACACTAATACCTAACAGGGATCAATACTCGTTAGATACAGGAAAATAGTCGATTCTCTGTATCGCTCCAGTAAGTTTCAGTCTCCTCCTGCTATCCTGCACCGTTACAAGAGCCAGATCAGTCGGAAAATGGGATACGGCTACCATATATGGACAGGAACTACCCAGTCTTTTCTAGTTGTTATATCGCGGGAACGATATAAATAACAAGGTAAATTCCGAGTGGAAAGATTTAAACAACACGTAAGGGGTAAACGATGTGCGTTGTGGTACAGTGGATATCGGCTCGGAACGAGAATCCGGGGAGCCGAGTTCGAATTCCAGTTAAATCCCTTCTATTCACTTACGCGCAAATACCCTTGGAAAAGGTATTAATCCGTCGCTTCCTTCCAGTTATGGGTTAAATAGCAGGACAGATTGGGTTCTATAGCCTTGGTCGGCATTCAGTCTACCGCAGAAAGCAATGGCAACCTACTGCGGGATAACCTTCTGCCCAGTCAGTCATGTCTCTTTCGAGATATGATCGCCCAAGCGTGTATCACGTATGGCACTTAACTGACTGAAGGGGTAAACAAATAACAGAGTTTATTGTACGGAAAAGTACAAGTAACAGAGAGTTCAATAGATGGTAAGTCAAAACGGAATGGGAGCAGAAGTCGAATCGACTCGTACTTCCTTACTTTGATACTTCTTAATCTCATCGGCGAATCAAATATCGGGGGTGATAGGATGTTCCATTATAACACTAGTGTTGATAAAGCCCAGAAACATCTCCGCATCCTTATGAGTAACAAATTATTTTCCACCATACTTTCCCTTTCCCCACAGACAAAACCTTACAAACCTCTCGCCGTTCTATCGCTATTTCCATGGAAAGTGTTCAGACGAACAACATTCCTTAGTTTCACTAGTTCTAACCATCACGGTTAACATCAGTCATGCCATATACAGTGCAGCGAACCACCGTAATTCCCTTTGGCGAAATGTTTGGTTCAACTTGAGTAGCTTCTTCCTACGAATTGCCACTTTGTGAAACCGACTCCAAAGGGAATGCTTCTATCACTACAATCTTCGTCTGTACAAGTCTAGTGTCAACCATCATGTAACGTTATTGTCGTACCTTATCAATGAAAATACGGACGCCAATCTCTCACACGAAACGTCATATTTTATTCAACTACAGTCTTCATAATCACTGTAAGTGGGTACGTAGATTTTACATTACGCCAGGGCATGAGAAACCTACTCTTGAGTAGGTGTTTATATATGTACATATCATACTGTTTTTCCCACACAGACATATCATAGGCATAGCTGGGTCAACTAATTATTTACATGTTGATGGCTGTCAAGGATATCGAGTGAAACGCGGATATGCCCTTACTGGATAAAAAGATATCTCTCAAGTGCTGATGCACCTACCTTGTCTTAAGCTTCTGCAAACATTGTGTGCAAAGCCCATTTTTGCAACGTCTGGGATGAGTCAGATACTATATTTGAATTCTACTTTTTTATAAAAATCTTTTTCTTCGTTCACAATTTGTTTTAAAAACGTAATATTCTCAAACTGCTTGTAGATGAAACTTGAATACCCACCTCTTTTGCATTTTTTCTTAAATCAAAATCACCACAAACAAGGCAGTAAAACCACTAAGACACAAGGGGTTATTGGGTGTGAAAGAATTAGAAAACAGAAACATATTGAGGAGCAAGAACAGTAGAAGGGCAATAAGAAAGACGGTAGATAATGATTGGCATTGCATTAAAAGTTTTGATGATCAACCTTGACTAGAAAGCAAGAAGCTGGAAGAGAGTTCCACAGGCAAGAAGCGCAAGAAAAAGAAACTCTTAGAATAGAACGTGAGACCTTGCCGCCAATCTAGTACTGCAATTAATGTCATAAAGTCTGCGTACAACAACGAAGAGCTCATCCAAACAATTCACATGAAAACATTTATATAAAAGCACGGAAGTAACTTTATGTTGGTGGAAAAGTGATCGAAGCAGAGAGGCCAGGTCAGGACCAATAATATTGCTGATTCTTCTTCGAATTTTTTCAAGAATCTCTAAATATATAGCAGGAGCACTGTTGGAAGCACTGATGGTAGACAGAAAAGAGTCCCTCAGATAGTTATTAATGAGCAGTTTTGTATTGGAGAAGGTAAATTTAACAAGCCATCTTTTGCTGCAGTTAACAACTGACTGTATATCAATTTTTAGATCAGCCGCTAATTCGACCATATTTATCTGATAAGACTTACTATCTTGACTGGAGTAAATGATTGTATCATCGGCATAGATACCAAGTTGAGAGCTGATGTCAGCAACAGAGGTGATTGATGAAATTTCAGAACAAAGTTGGACAAAGATCGAGGCCTAAAAGACATTTATTTATTACTAAAAAAATTAAGCTGATTCTTAAAAACAAATCTGAAAAATAATTTAGGTACATTTTTTACTTTGATTATCAAAATCGTCGCAAATCAGGAGAGCAGTAAATTGGCGCTTTGCACTTTTATCTTTTATTTTATTCAAACCATTTTCAAATATTTGCATTTAATCATATTTTAGAATTCAATATTTATTTTTGACGGCACGATAAACCAGAAAATGATAATAAATTAATGAACGCTTTTATCGAAATTGGCAGAGGCTGGCAAACGGTGCACAACTAATGGAGAGAAAGGCAAGAAACTGAAATTGCTCACTAATTTAACATATCTGTATTCATAATCCTTCTTCACGGTTGTCATGGAAGTCTCCTCTGATGAGGATACTATCAACCAGCGTTCTTATGTCGGTGAAATGAACGCCTCGAGTAGTAAGTGTCAACAGGTCGGCATGACATTTCTACCGCCAAAGTCTTGGTCATAGTGCCCCAACTTTAGAACCACTATTCGGTGCATAACGACATTCTTATCTGCATTGACGGCTAAGGCGATTTTCTATTCAACGGCTCTTTGGAAGCCTTCCATTTGCCATCTTCTTCAACGTTGTCTCCGCTAAAATTCTAATGGTGTCATTTTCATAATCCTTAGGTAAACTTCATGCTGCAAGTTTTAATCCCACTTCCATTTTGCGGTCTTTTACCATTTTTTTATTTTTATTTTACGGTTCTTTATCATTTATTCCATTTATTTTCGGCTTTACTATTACATTCGTTTTTATTTTTCAGATCTTCACCATTTCTTTCTTGTATTTTCGAGGTCTTTACGATATTCTTTTATTCTGTCGTTTTTTAGCATTTATAATTCATTTTATTTTCGCTTCTTTATCATTTATGTCTTCTATTTCCAGTTCTTTACTATTTCTTTACTTTATTTCCCGCTTTTTTGCCATATCTTTTTTAATCTATTTTTCAATTCTTTACTATTTCAAACATTTATTTTCCGCTTATTTAACATTCCTTTCTTCTATTTTTCACGATTTCTCTCTTTTATATTTCGTTTCTTTACCACTTCTGACTTCTTAGTTTTCGGTTCTTAATCATTTCTAAGGTGTTTTAGTTCACGGTTCTTTGCCATTTCTTTATTCTTTTATTTCTCAGGTTTCTACATTTTCTCCTTTTATTTTCCTGTTCTTTAACATTTTTCGTCTTTTACTATTCATTTCTTTACCATTCCTTTTTTTTATTTTTCGGTTCTTTAATTTTTCTGTCTTTTATATTTCGCTTTTAGTTATTTTTTTCTTTTATTTTTCGTTCTTTACCGTTTTTTTTTCTTTCTTTATTTTCCAATTGTTTACCGTTTCCTTTATTTTTTACTTCTGTAATATTTTTTTCTGATATTTTTCTTCTTCGTTTATCGTTCGTTAGTTTTCTCGCATATTTCTTTCAATCTTTCTTTTTCTCCTCTGATTTTTTCAATATTTATTCTTTCTCTCTTCCTTCCAATAGCACAATAACGCCACACAATAGGATATTCATTTTTTTTATTCTTTTACGTTCTGGTTTTCTTCAACTTTTCTTCTAATATTTTTAATTCTTTATTTATTTGTCGGTTCTTTACCATTTATAATTCTTTTATTTTTCAATTCTTTACATTTTATTTCTTTTATCTTTCAGTTATTTACTATTTTTCTCTTCTATTTTTCAATTCTTCATTATTTCTTTTCTTTCTTTTATTCTTCGGTTCTTTATAATTTCTCTCTTTTATATTTTAGTTTTTACGGATATTTTCTTTGTTTATTTACCGTTCTTGACCATTTTTTCTTCTTTTATTTTGCTCTTCTTTGCCGTTTCTCTTTGCATTTATTTTCCGGTTGTTTACAAGTTCTTTCTTCTTTTATTTTGATTGTTTCTTTCTGTTATTTTTCGGTTCGTTACTATTTTTTTGTTGTTGTTTGTTCTTTTAATTTCTCGTCTGTTTTTTTCGATCTTACTTTTTCTCGTCTGATTTTTGCAATATTTTTTATTTCTTTTCTTTCAATAACACAATAAAGATATAATCATTTTTTTTTTCAGTCTTTTGCCATTTCTTTCTTTTATTTTCTGGATTTCTAGCATATTTTTCTAGTTTTCAGTTCTTTATCATTTCTTTCTTTTATTTATCAATTGTTTAACATTTATCTTTTTTATTTTTCAATATCTTTGCATTTCTATGTCTTACTTTTCGATTCTTCACCACTTTTGTATTCTTTTATATTTCAATTCTTTGTCATTTTTTTTTTTTGTTTTATTTTATTTTCCTTTATCATTTCCCGCTTCTTTTATTGTCCGGTCCCTTAGCATTTTTTTTATTTGTTTTTATGTTGCTTACCTTTTTTATCTTCCTATATTTTTCTGTGACATTTATTTCTCCTGTTATTTTTCTTTTCATTAATATCTCTTTCTAATATTTTCAGTTCTTTATCATTTCTGTCATTTTACAGTTCTTTGCCATTTTTGCTTCTACCTTTTCATTTTTTCTTATTTATTTCTTTTATTTTTCGGTTCCGTGTCAATTCTTTTTCTAATATTTTTCGGTTCAGCACCATTTCAGGATGTACGTTGTGGTGCAGTGAATATCGGCTCGGAACGATAAATCGGGGAGCCGAGTTCGAATTCCAATTGAATTCATTGCATTCACTTACGCGCAAATATCCTTGGGAAAGGTATTAGTCCGTCTCTTCCTTCCAGTTATAGGTTAAATAACAGGACAGATTGGGTTCTTTAGCCTTGTTCGGCAACCAGTCTACCGCAGAAAGCAATGGCAACCTAGTGCGGGATAATCTTCTGCCCAGTTAGTCATGTCACTTTCGAGACATGATCGCCCAAGCGTGTTTCACGTATGGCACTTAACTGACTGACCATTCCCTACATTTTTTTTCGTTTCTTTACCATTTCTCTCTTTTATATTCCGGTTATTTATAGTTTCTTGCTTTTCTATTTTTTATTTTTACCATTTTTTATTTTATTTTTCTGTACTTCACCATTTCCTTCTTCATTTATGTTTGGTTCTTTACCAATTCTCTCTTCTCTTTGTCGGTTCTTTACCAATTCTCTCTTCTCTTTGTCGGTTCTTTACCAATTCTCTCTTCTCTTTGTCGGTTCTTTACCAATTCTTCTCTTCTTCTTTGTCGGTTCTTTGACCATTCTTTTTTATTTACCTTCAGATCTTTACTATGCCTTTCTTCTTTAAATTTTGGTTATTTCTCTTTTCTTTTCTTTAACATTTCTTTATTTCATTTTCTGCTCTTTTACCATTTCTTCCTCATTTTATTTTTTTCCTTTCCATTTCTTTCTATAATTCTTCAGTTCATTACCAATTCTCTGTACATTTTTTCGGGTTCTTTACTTTTTTATTCTTTTATATTTCGTTTCTTTAGCATTCTTTACTTATATTTTCTGGTTCTTTACAATTTTTTTAAATTTTTATTTTCAGTTCTTTATCATTTTTCTTTACTTTTTTTTTACCATTTCTTTCTTCTTTCATTTTTATGTTATTTACTATTTGGTTTTCCTTTTATTTGTTCAGTTTTTTTATTTCTTTCTTTTCGTTTTTTGCCATTTCTTCCTTCTTTATTTTTCGCTCCTTTACCATTTATATTTTCTTTGTCATCTATTTCTTTCTTTTTTATGTTTTCCGTTCTTTAACTTTTCTTTATATTTTCCGGTTTTTTTAACATTCCTTTTGTTCTTTTATTTTTCAGTTATTTATCATTTCTTTGTTCTATTTTCTAATTCGTTACCATTTTTTTCTGGTTTTATTTTCAGGTTCTCCACCATTTCTTTCTCTTACGTTCTAGTTTTTTATCTTTTTTTAGTCTATTATTTTTCGTTTCTTTAATATTTCATTCTTAATTTATTATCTACTTCTTTACCATTTTTTCTTTTTTTTTTTTTCTGGTCTCTGATACTTTTAATTAACTTTCTTTATTATTGCTTTGTTCTTTATTTTCCGCTTCTGTATTATTTGTTTCTCTCTCTCTCTCTCTCTCTCTCTCTCTCTCTCTCTCTCTCTCTTTATATATATATATATATATGTGTGTGTGTGTGTGTGTGTGTGTGTGTGTGTGTGTGTGTGTGTGTGTGTATTTTGATTGTATACGCTTTATTCCTTCTCTTATTGTAACGCTTTAACATTTCTTCCTTTTATTTTTTGGTTTCTACATCATTTATTTTTTTATTTTCCAGTTCCCCAACTTCTCTTTCTTCGTTTATTTTCTGGTTCTTTACCATTTCTTTCTATTTTTATTGTCTAGTTCTTTACCGTAAGTCTTCTATTTTATTTTATTCAAAATTTCTCTCTTCTTTTATTTTCCATATTTTTCTTTTTATCATTTCTTATTTATTTTTCCTTTACCATTTCCTTTCTTCTTGTATTTTTTCAATTCTTTACTATTTCTTTCTCTTATTTTTCAGTTCATTACCATTTCTCACTTTTTATTTATAAGTTCTTTAACCTTTCTACTTTTATTTTTCATTTTTAAACATTTCTTTCTTTTATTTTTCTGTTCTTTATCATCATTAATTTTCCATTCTCTATTGTTTTAGTTTTCCGTTCTTTACTATTTCTCTTTTCTTTTCTCTCTTCTGTTTTTCGGTTCTTTCCCATTTTGACCTTTCTTTAATTTTTCTCGTCCTTACCAGTTCTTTATTCTTATAATTTCGTAGTCTTCGCCATTTCTTTCTTCTTTTAATTTGTGCTCCTTTATCATTATTTGCACCGTATATTTTCCGATTCTTTAACGTTTCTTTCTTTTTTCTATTTATTTCTCCGTTCTTTATCATTCCTTTTCTTAATTTATTTTTCAGTTCTTTACGATTTTTTAATTTTATTTCCTGGTTCATTAATTTTTATTTCTGTTTTTATTTTCTGGTTCTTTACCATTTCTTTCTTTTACTTTTCAGTTTTTTTCCTTTTTTATTTATTTATTTATTTTGTTCTTTAGCACTTCTTTCTTTTTTATTTTCCAGTTCTTTATCATTTTTACTTTATTTTTGTTCTTTACCATTTCTTTTTTTAATTTTTGCTTCTTTATTTTTCTCTCGTCTTATAATTTTATTCTCTTTTACTATTTCTTTCTTCTTTTTTTTTCGCCTTTTAGTCGTTTCTGTCTATTACTTTCTAGATTTTTATCATTTCTTTCTTATTTTTCTTTTCAGTTCTTTACCATTCCTTCCTTTCATATTCAGGTTCTTGCTATTTCTTTCTTGTTTTTCACAGTTATTTACTCTTTATTTCTTCGTTTATTTTCCAGTTCTATACCATTTCTTTCTTTTTTAGTTTTCGCTACTGGACAATTTCCTTCTTTTATTTTTCTGTTTTTTATCATTTCTTTCTCTTTTTATTTTCCGAACTTTTTAAAAAATTTCTTTTATTTTCGTTTTTTTACCATTTCTTCTTTTATTTTTCTGTTGTTTACTATGTTATTATTCTTTTATTTTTGATTTCTTTAACATTTCTCTCTTTTTTATTTTCCCGTTCTTTACCATTTCTTGTTTTTTAATTTTTGTATACTTTTTTTTTAGTTCTTTACTATTTCTTTTTGTTATATTTTTGTTCTTTTCCTTTTTTCTTTTATCTTTCGATTTTTTTTTTGTTTTGTTTTTTTTATCATTTCTTTCATTAATTTTCGGTTCTTTATTATTTCTTTCTCTTTTTATTTTTCGTTTCTTTTATTAATATATATATATATTGGTTTTTTTACTTTTCCTCTATAAATACCCTGTCTTGACCATATGTAAGAAGTTCAGTACAACCGAGCATACCCGAATAGCCTAAGTGAAGTCTTGATTGGTTGCCGTTTTCTAGGGGAACTTATATCATGCACGTCCTAAAGCTAGTAGCAATTTTTTAGTCTGGTTGCAGGCCGAATACAGATCATATTTAGTCGGGTCACCTATCGAAGAAGTCTGTTGTTTATTTAGACCCGAAACGTCTAGTGACGTAGAGGTAACAACACTGACGACGCACCTAGATTCGACACCTAAAGTTATATTCTTAATAATATCATTCCTTTCTTCTCTTTTGTCTTTTATTTCCCCCTTTTTTTTTTCTTTTTACTTTTATTTTTCGCTTATTTAATATTTCTTTCTTGTATTTTTTCCGTTATTAGAATTTCTTTCTGGATGAATCGACGTGGTGCAATTCTTAGCGAGCTTATCTTGCTAGAATCCTTACAATTGAGTAATGAGTCCGATCCTCACTGGCTGCCCCATGCTTTCGGTCATTGCTACATCTAAACTGCGTTTAGAAAATCTCCCTAGCATTTCTTTCTTTTTTGTATTTTTTGGTCCCTTTCCATTTCTTTTCTTCGTTTTCCCGTCTACTTCTTTCAATCTTCCTTTTTTCTCGTCTGTTTCTTTCAATCTTTCTTTTTCCCGTCTACTTCTTTCAATCTTTCTATTTCTCGTCTGTTTCTTTCAATCTTTCTTTTTCTCGTCTGTTTCTTTCAATCTTTCTATTTCTCGTCTGTTTCTTTCAATCTTTCTTTTTCCCGTCTACTTCTTTCAATCTTTCTTTTTTCTCGTCTGTTTCTTTCAATCTTTCTTTTTCTCGTCTGTTTCTTTCAATCTTTCTTTTTCTCGTCTGTTTCTTTCAATCTTTCTATTTCTCGACTGTTTCTTTCAATCTTTCTTTTTTCTCGTCTGTTTCTTTCAATCTTTCTTTTTCCCGTCTACTTCTTTCAATCTTTCTATTTCTCGTCTGTTTCTTTCAATCTTTCTTTTTCTCGTCTGTTTCTTTCAATCTTTCTATTTCTCGTCTGTTTCTTTCAATCTTTCTTTTTCCCGTCTACTTCTTTCAATCTTTCTTTTTTCTCGTCTGTTTCTTTCAATCTTTCTTTCTTTTTCTTGTCTGTTGCTTTTAATATTTGTTCTTTCTTTTTTTCCTTCCCGATAGTACAATGATGGCTAGGCAAGACTGGACTCGACTATCTTCTGCTGTTGCGATAATAGCGTATTTCACTGAATCTTAAAATCTACCAGAATTTATTGATTGACATTTTATTACGTCAGCTTGAGACTTTGCAATTTTACAGAAAAGTCTGAGTTAGATAACTTTTGATAACACGTTTAACTTTGTTAATGTGGTCAAGTAACTGGAATTCAGTTGATCATAATTGATTAAATAAACTTACTACAAGGATTTTACCATATAAATACAATAGAAATTAATTTCAATGAAATTGCAAATCTCTGTGGTTGTTACTAAAGAAAGACGTCACAATTGGGTTTATCTGCAGACATTCATTGAGGATGATATATATAATAAATATATAATAAATGGAACTTTGTCTCTGTGTGTGTGTGTGTGTGTGTGTGTGTGTGTGTGTGTGTGTGTGTGTGTGTGTGTGTCTGTCTGTCTGTCTGTCTGTCTTACCTATAGACTCTGAAACAGCTGAACCGATTTTTTTGAAAATTTACACAGTTGTACGATAAGCGTTGTTAGCTAGGTTTTGTGTCGAGGAACCCCCGATAAATATTGAAAATTGATAATCAAAAAAATTGGGTTATAGAAGGAGTGGTTCCGATTTTAATCAAATTTGATACACTCATAGAAAAAGACATAAGAAACGATATTCAGAAGTTTCAAGATTGCAGTTCTTACAATAGTGCAGAAAATCGATAATATATATATCAGCCTTTTTATTTTAGTTTTTGCTTCGGGCTTGGCTCTATGTAGGTATAATTGTAGTTCTTAGTCTCAGCCATGATACCATTTACTCAGAGGATTTATTTAGCCTTCAAAATTCAGTTTACGACGAAAAAAACTGATTTGATATCGATACCAGGATATCAAAATTTGACTTACATCCATTCATTTTTCTTTCAGTCTACAGTTTCGCTTTAACTGGAAACAACTATTATTTTTAGTCTTTCGTGCCAACGTCCTAAGAGTCTGATCTACAGGATCATGGATTATTTTTAAAGCTTTCATTACACCCGAGCAACGCCGAGCTATATTGCTCGTGTATAATATATCTGATTTACCTGATTTTGCAGATAAACTAATCAAAGTAGAATATTCAATAAAATTTACATACGAAATGGAAAAAACAATATTTACCTTACCTAGAAATTATGCTACACAGTATTGACAGCAGCTTAAAACTTAGTGTCCTCAGAAAACCAACTAATTAAAATGATTTCATAAATTTCTATTTCCATATTAACAACAAAATAAAATCTGGGACAATCATCGGATTCTACTTAAGAGCACTCAGAATTTGCAGCCCTTTATATTTAGACGAAGAAAAGAAATAATTTGATAACACTTTTAAGACTCTCCAATACCCTATCAATGCAAAACCCTATCAATGCAAAACAAAAGGCTCATAAATTATTCCAAAATAGAAAAGCAGCCCCTCCTGACAAACACAACGAATTAAAACAATAAATTCTTCTACCTACTAACTTTATTAATTGAAAAGAATGTATCTAAACTCAACATAAGATTATCATAACTACGTCTAAAACAATAAAAGAATTAATCAATAAAATAAAATAAAGAAGAAGAAAACAACAAGCCACAACTTGAAGGACAATTTTCTGTAAGGATTGCCAGAAAAAATACACTGGAAAAACCTAAAGAAGCTTAAATAAAAGATTACATGAACACAAAATGTATATTTTAAAAAAAGAAAAGAACACATTAAACGCATTAGTTGCTTACGGTAAAAAAAACTGACCACATTTCTTATGTCACTTTAATTAAAAGAGAAAACAATTCAATGTGATGAATATCGTTCTATATATATATATATATATATATATATATATATATATATATATATATATATATATATTAGCTCCAGGACCATAGATTAGTTTTTTAAAGCTTTCATTACACCCGAGCAACGCCGGGCTATACTGCTAGTGTATAATATATATATATATATATATATATATATATATATATATATATATATATATATATATATACGGAAATCGATTAAAAAATAAGAATGCTTAACAAATAAAAATTCAAATATGTCGGCTAATGCCAGTTTCATAAATTTCAGTATAATTCCGTAATGTTGACTTCTTTTGAGTTTATTTACTTTCGATACAATCTGAGCAGATATTAATCGTTCGATAGAAAGAATATGGAGAATGGCTATATAAAGGTTAAAATGAATGTTTTTGTCTACCATGAAATTTTTCGTGGGTGGGCTGGTAAGACACATCTGATCTTAAGACGGCATCTCTCCGGTGTTGGGAGTATGCAGGTTCGATTCCTGCCGGAAGATAGATATTTTCTAAACGATTTCTCAAATGATCAAAGCAAGTGGAAATTCTAATGTACTGTCTAACTACAGTATATATATAAAAAAAATGAATAGACTTTTCCTTCAAATACGAGTATCCATTAAAAATAATACTCTTAAAAAAATTATAATATATATATATTTGAATTTTTAATTGTTTAACATTACTATTAATATATATATATATACACCATAGTCATCCGCAGACTGATCTGTTTCGCAGCTCATCAGTACGGCTTAGACACCGCTTGCTTACCTAACCCAGGATTGAAACCCGACCGAATTGGCGTCAGTCGGCGATTCTACCTCTAGGCCACGAGCGTCCAGTAGAAGAAGGGAGGCTTTTTAGCGCGTATAAACACGCCCAATAGCTAGCGTACTCCAATTCATTATCGAATGAGCGATGCATATATGTCGGAGTAGCTACTGTTTACAAAATCTCCCACTCTTCCAGAGTGCTCAATCAGGGTGTGAGAGCGTAAATACCATATATATATATATATATATATATATATATATATATATATATATATATATATATATGAACGGTAAACTCTGCTGCTCAGAGGATTAAAGAAAGTACTATATGAACTTTCATAACTCATCTCAAAATGCAGACACGAGAACAAATTTGACAACGTTGCTTAAAAATCGAGAACCGAAAACGAACAAGAATAAACAAAAATAAATAAAAATAAACAAGTAAAATAAATCAATCCAAACAAATGAATAAGTAAATTAAGTAAATAATAAACAAACAAACCACGTGAGCACAGATAAACACAAGAAAACGGAGTCATAGTAACCAACAATAAGATAATCAGTAATAAACAAAATAAATTTACTCACATCACTATAAATAACCACAAATCTGCATTCAGATCCACAATTAATCCCACTCAAATGTCCCTAGTATAATTCGAAACAACTATTATCGTCCACCAAAATATCTGTTAGAATAATACAATTGAATAACCCCCGTGCAATGCAATAGGCTACCCCAATGCATCACTGACCTGTAGATATAAATAGTCAAGCAAGAACATGACACACATGGCGTTGACTTCAATATCTATTTTTTTATATTTATATGAATTAAATATTTTATGCCTGTCGTATTTAATGAAGGATGTTTTAAAGAAAGGTTGCTGCGTACATATACTTTAATAGATAATATATATATCTATATAATTGACTGACGCAAATTCGGTCGGGTTTCAATCCTGGGTAAGAAGTAATCGGATGTCTAACCGTACTGATGAGCTCTGATACAGCGAAACAGATCTGTCTGCGGATGACTATCTTTAATGTTATCCGGCACTGTACGGCCAACTCCTTTGCTATGTTTCTTTGAACGTTTTGTTTATACCGTTAAATGGTTATAGCGAAATTGTCGTAAAATCATTGATTAAGCAATTAATCGATTTAAACATTTGAATAATCGTTTATTTCCGTTTATTTCCCATACGACATATTACAATAAAAAAAAAGCTATAATGTTTGTTCGATTTTCAAAATACACTATTATTGCTTACTTCACTATGTAATATTGTTGTTTACTTCCATGCAATGATCAAAGTGCAGAGATCGTTACCACTTTCAGGTTAGATTTTTTTATTTGACTAAGAAAGTTGAATTATAAATATTCTCAAGACATTTACTTATTTATAATGATCGCAAATTTCTAAATTGAAAATGAATTACAAAAATAATTCTTATTTGTGCCGTGTTTCTTTAAAATTTTGACAAACATGGCTCTTTACAATTTTTCGTAGCGCTTAGCAATGTTTGCTTTTATTTATTTCGCTTACTCCTTATTCATCCACACAAACTCGTTATATAGGTTACTCGCTGTTTTCCGTCTCTCTTGCCATCAATATTTTCTGAGTGTTAAATTTCCAGGCCTTTTCTTCCAATTATGAGTCCCAGAAATTTTAACTGATGTTTACCAAATGTGTACTTCTCGGTTCCAATTTGCATAAAACTTAATCATTGCTTACATGCTTCGTCCATGGTAATTTCGGCATCCTTTAGCTGAACCACATTTCTGTTACTCATTTGAAAAGTTCTTCCTTGTTTTTAATATGAAAATTATCTACTTATAAGCAAGTTTGGCAATGTACGGATTTACAGTGCTCATCTTCCCGCAGGATACATTTCTCCCGTTCAATTTAAAGTGGGAATAAAATTAGTCCCTGGCGCCTATGACGTTTCCAACGAGTAAACGCCAGGAAGACTAGATTAATTTTAGCATCTGATCACTTATACATGTAGAACGCCTACATTAAATTCGGCTTTGTGTCACATTCCGTCTGAGTGGGTGTGCAGTTAAATGAAACATCTCTCTGCACTAATAAAGGGAGGGTCAGTGTCGAAACCTGAGGCGTCCCAATGCGGAAGTGTCGAGAACGCTGAATAATTGTTACCTCCTATCCTATATACGCGTGGGATTCCCGCTTTATACTCGGCCATATGTCATACTCTGTTCAAATGGGCGTACAGATAAATACCAGCCATATTTATTTTGCTCAACTCCACTGGCGGTGGCGGGAGTATATTTCGGGGAGCACCTTTCCCAATTGCACTTAAAGGGGGAATGTCACAGTCATTCCCTAATGCCTGAAGCGTCATTTAATAGAATTACTAAGCAGATTTTGACTTCAATTCCACGTATGCGTGGGATTCCCACTTGAAACTCCGGTCTTGTATTCGTATTTCATATATATTTGATGCCATTTTATGCAATATTTGCACACACCCTAACACGAACTAACAACCAAATTTATATACATTTAATTAATTTTCAGAGTTTACAACGGATACACACATACAGACACACAAAAACTTTGAGTTTTATTTGGTGTGCCAAAAGTAGGTTCGCAGTTGTTTTACTATTTTTTCACGTTTCCACAGCTCAGAAACAAAACTAATTTCGCCGAACTGCTTTTTCAGCAAGATGGAGCACCTCTTCATTATGCATTGATATAACCAAACCTTTCCACAGAGCTGGTTCAGAAAATGGGGCAGCATCGAATAGCCACTATGTTCACCTGACCTAACACCAATCATTGTTTTTTTTGTTTTTTTTTGTTTTGTTTTTTTTGTTTTTTTTTAATGGGGTGTGATAAAGAACAGGGTTTATGAGAAAAATCCCCGAACAAATAAACAGAATACATCTCAGAAATCAGGGAGCCGAGTTCGAATTCCAGTTGAATACTCTGCATTCACGTATGCGCAATTACCCTTGGGAAAGGTATGAATCTATCTCTTCTCCCTCCAGTTATGAGTTAAATAACAGGACAGATTGGGTTCTATAGCCTTGACTGGCAACCAGTCTACCGCAGAAGACAACGGCAATCTTCTGCCCAGTCAGTCATGACTCATTCGAGACATGATCGCCCAAGCGTGTATCACGTATGACACTTAACTGACTGGTCTCACTCTATGACAATGGTATTCTCATCAGCTCTATCGTTTCTCTAAAATAATTCTGTCATTAATTTTCAAAAGAAAATGCATTTTTCGCTTGTTTTTTTTAGTTGTTTGTTTGTTTGTTTTTGGTTTTTGTTTTTCTTTTCTGAAACATTATTGTCTAAATTTTAGAAAAAGTTTAAAAATCTCATTCCAAAAAGTAAGTATAAGTGAAAAGCCGAGAATGAAATACGGTTTTAATATTGGGGGGGGGGGGGAGTTTCACAGATCGCACTCTCCAGCCGCGATAGAGTCTCCAAAAGCGTCTCCAAGCCCATGTGGGTGACGATTATTTACACCCTCTAATCTCTCCCTAACTGTTCGTATATGGGAAGCCACTCGCTACTCCCTCGCTTCTTCTTCTTTTTCTTCTTCTTCTATGTACCTTGTCGTTTCAGGACGTAGGCGATCATGGCCTTCCACGTCTCCCTATCCCTGGTGGCTCTTAGCACGCTTTCTCCGGTAACGTCTCTCAGTCCTCGTTCTATTATCCACCTGCTCAGGACCTTCAAATATGTTATCCGCTGCTTTCCTCTGTCTCTTTTTCCCTCTATCTGGCCTGTTAGTATCAGGTTCTCCAAGCCCTTCTTTCTCCATACATGTCCCAAGAACTTCAGTTGTCTCTTCCTGATGCTCAATATTAATTTCCTTTTCGTTTCTAGTCTTTCCAACACCTCGTCATTGCTCACGTGCTCGCTACTTTGACGGAAAGTACCTGGATGAACTTGTTTTCGCCAGAATTAGCCTTCACGACAAGGACCACTTATATAATACCACCCCCATCACATTCCCCCCGTATTCCATCGGTGAGAAATAAGTTCCACTTGAACAGCTTCTTCCCGCAAACCACTGTTTTGTGGAACCGACTCCCAAGAGGATGCTTCCTCAATCACTACAATCTTAACCTGTTCAAGTCTAGGGTTAACCGTTACCTTCCTCTGCTATCAGTACAAACTGCCTCATAACATGAAGCACTACCCCGAGTTGACCCTGGGCCTTGTACAGAGGAACCTTACTGTAAACTTTTCATGAGAGGAACAAATTTTTAAAAATATTTTGAATAAAAAAATCTAGATTAAAAAATCTAGAAGTCATCATCTGATTTAGACCGCTATTTTTAACATCGGTTTTACTTCCCCCTAAATATATAATTTAATTTCCACTTTTAATATCTAATTTAACCCCCTAATTTTAAAACCTGACTCCCTCTATATAATATATAACATAATTTAACCACCTATTTGTCAATCGTTAACTACTGTCCTGAATACTCTTCCTCTGTTCTCACTCTTTAACAATATTCATGTTTCTAACACTTCCACACCTAGTAACCTCTTGCGTCTCACTGGCTTTACTCTCTTGCTTTAATATATAATTTAGCCTCCCACTGTCCTTTTTATTCTGTGATGCCGTGCTTGTTTATATGGAATGTTTAGGTTTGATTCAGTCCACACATAAATAAGGTAACTTTTTCTCAAATCATTATCATATTTTTTAAGACGTTTGGACTTATTACCCAAACTAACCCACGTATAATAGCAAGTAAACTTATTCGTTTGTCGTTAGTAGACGTTGTATCTTTAAATCAAGATGACTAACCGTCAAGAACACGTGTTTTTCTTAAGTACAGATCCACACTACGTAATGTCAAGTAGAACTAAAGTACAACTCTCCCGACGGTGGGCTGTCAGTCTGTCAAACTATTGCGGTGGGTGTGCAATTACGGCAAATGTCCTTGTCTAACAAGCAACCAAGTCCAAGTGTGTCCGCTATCTATCGTAAGCACCTCCAGCGCTGCTGCAACTGCCTACGCCACTTCTGCCCCCACATTTTGCATGCCGACGCTCTGTTAGAAATGGTATTCGGACAGCATCTGCAAAGTGGCGCGCAGTAGTGGCGCCGGTGGAAGTGTTAGTGGCGGTAAAGCACATGTGACAAGACCGGATTTCGTTTTTCACATGGGTGGCAGAAATGGTTTTGGGAGTCTGCAGTCGGTACGGAAAAGAGGAGAAAGATAAAAATTAATGTTTCAGGCTCTGAGTATACTATTTTTTTTTTCTTATCTCTCCTCCCCTCTCTCTCTTTCTCTCTCACACATTCCCACTAGTACACATATATACAGGCGTTCGACTGTCTATGAATGAATCAAACCAATATACTTACCAAACGAAGCACGTGCCTCTTTGACTGTGTGTCTCGTAAGAGGTGCGGCTTTTCGCGCCATACCATTCCCTCTATTTACAATTAAAAATGATATAACACCCATACTTTTGGAAAAAGAAAAACAATTTTTATTTATTTATTTAATTTTTTTGTAATAAACGGCATATTTTTTATAAAGGCATAATTCATATAATTTATTCATCTAAAGACTTTTTTCGTGCATTGAATATTACTGATATATCTGGTCTAGTGCTACAATATATCTCCACTTTCTCTACAAAATTCAAGAAGGATCTGTAATGTTATTGGTCTTCACCTGGCATCTCGACTTCAGTGACTTTCTCAGAGCCGTTATATGACGTCCCTTGGAACAATGTTTTTAGTCTTCCCGTCGAAGACTGTGCATCAGAGGTCTCCTCCTGGGTTAAGGCTGGCATCGATGTTTTCATCCCTGCCAGGAAATTTCAGCTTAAATCCCATTCGTCTCCCTGGTTCTCGCCCGCTTGCTTGGCCGCCATTGCCCACCGGAATCACTTCTTCCGACTTTATCGTAGCCACGCGTCGGACCAAAACAGGTGCCTCTGTCTTTTCTATAAATATTTTAATGGCAGGTCGATCTCTCCTCCTTGTTACTGCGGCCGCGAAAATTTAAGCGTATATTGGAGTCAGGGTTTCATCGTTTTACTCTTCAACTATCAAGCTGTAATAGTAAGCTCTAGTTTAATAGTTTCTTCTCTCGCACTTCTCGCCAATGGAACTCCCTTGCCTACATGTCACTGACAATGTTCGAGAAGTAAAATGCAACATCCAGAGTTATCTTCTGTATTCCTGTCACTTTACTCCTGACTAAAGTTTTCTCATTCTCTTTTATTCACAGTAACCACTTGTGTCTTAGTAGCATTAAGATTATGATGCAGTGGCGAAATATTTTTTCTTCTATATGTCGATATTTCTTCAGGACGTTGGGGATCAAAAGCTCTCCATAGAATTCCTTTGAGACTTTTAGTTACTCTATCCTTTTACACTAGTTCGTTACGTAGGTTATGAGCTGTTTTCCTCTACCCTTCAACCTGTCGTGTGAGTGTAAAATTTTCCTAGCCTGCTTTTCCAATTATATTCCCTGGAAATATTCCCTGGTCTACTGCTATACCCTAGTTATCTTTCCATCGAGAATTGATATTACATAACAGTTCATCACTCTTTTCTTGTTTTTTTATCACTTTGCCGAGTTTTGGGAATTCATCTTTTGCTATTCTTTTGTATCTTAGGATCTCGGCGTCACGTTTTGCATTCTCTGTTAAAAATTTTTCTAAATATTTAAAGATCAAATCAAATTTCCAGACCAAAATAAGGATTGTGTGGAACATACTGCATTTAATATTACAAGCTCTTAGACAATGAGAGCTTATTTTCTATTGGCAAGAACAAATGAATTGTGAGGATTTACACAAAATGTTTTGATTTGGTAAACAGAAAATGTGAGACGATACAAAACCTCGCTTAGCAAAATAAACCGAAGAGAGAATCAAATCATAATATAGCTATATTTTACCACAAAAATTATTTCCCGAAATACCACAATTTTTTTATAATCGTATCGCCTAATCAAGGCATTGTACTGCCACTGATCTGCAGGGGGTTACAATAGCGGAACGTTATGAGAAGGAGTGACAGAAAACAGGGGGTGTCAGGAAGCGGGTAAAAAAGGGATGAGAATACTGAAGAAATGAGATGAGAGCATGAGAGAGAGGATGCAAGTTAGTGAGATAGAAGATGACTATTGATTTTACATTTAAATTCTTGGAGATTGTAGCTGTCGGGGAAGCAAGTAAACGAAGGGAATTCCACAGGCGACAAGTGCGAGAAAAGAAGCTGATGGAGTAGAATTTGCATTTACATCTTATTAGTTTCACAGTAAAAGGGTGGGACCTAGTTACTAAGCTTGTGGTTCGAGTAAATTCGTATATATGAGGCACCAGTGAGCTAAGTTCATCTCTCTTTAAGTAGAATGTTCGAGAGAATACTAAAACATAAGTTAAAACTTAATCAATTCTTTTTTTTATTTTATTTTATTTTCATTTTTTTTAAATGGAGTAGATAGTACCTACTATTGCCCAGTTTCAGACTCCACCCCCTTCTTTTGAACAGGGGTAGAGGTGATCACCTTGTTTCTTGTTTAGGAAGGGGTTCCCGGTCCATCTACCTCCTCCTTCGGTCTTAGTGTTAGTTCAGCAGGAAGCTCTTTGCAGTTATTGACTATGGTGGAAATGTCTCTCCATTCTGAGGGTACCGGGTTGGCAGTTTCCTGGTTGCTGCTTCCGACTGGTAATTAGGAGCCCGAACTCTTGCGTAGCGTCTTGAGAGGCTGCTCTGATCAACAGTTGAATAATATCGGGGTTCCTGTAGTGCTATATCGCTCATGGACGGGCATCCTTTCATGAACCTCCGGTGGGCAACCCAGAGGCCACATTATTCTGCAGGCTGCGCCAGTCTCCATTCCTCACATGCTGCAAACAGTGACCGACTGATTCTACTCTAGACCTCTCTTTTCAACTAAAACACTATGAAAAAAAAAATAGCAAAACCAAACCAGCTACTTTCACTAACATACGCGGTATCCGCACTAAGTTTATAGCGTAGAAGCATTCCTCCAAACTAACTCACCTGATATCTTAGCCTCATGTGAAACTAACCCTGACCATTCTATCCCCTCCTCTGAGTTCTTCGTTCCTGGTTACCTTCCCCTCTTCAGGAAGAACTCCAATGTCCATGTGCATGGGCTTGGTGTATATGTCAGCGAACACCTCCCCCTAGCTAGAATGACATCTCTTGAATCTCTGGACCAGTCTTTCATGCGCTTCCGTCTCTCACGTCTAAGCTCAGTTAGCTATCTCTTCTTCCTCTACCGCTCCTCCTCCTCCTCTGACTGTTCGGTACTTGACAGCATCTCTGACAATATCGACAAGGCCATTTCTTCTCACCCATCTGCCCATATCTTCGTGTTTGGTGACTAACGCCCACCACACCAAGTGGCTGAAAAACACTGTCACCGACCCTGCTGGTGTCCACACCATTAATTTTTCAATCTCCCAATCCCTTACGCAAGTGGGGGACTTCCCCACGCGTTTCTCCAATAGCCCTAACGGAAGGGACTCGCTACTAGACCTCTGCTTCACTTCCATCCTAAATTCCTGCACCACCAGACAGCTCTGCCCTCTCGGAAATTCTGACCACGCCGTAGTTTCCGTCAACGTCTCATTCCACTCCCCCCACTACCCAAGAAACACAGACCAGCATAATATCCTACTGCTATCAAAGAGCAGACTGGGATTCGTTCCGTGACTTCCTCTGCGACGTCCTTTGGAACAATGTTTTTAGTCTTCCCGTCGAAGACTGTGCATCAGAGGTCTCCTCCTGGGTTAAGGCTGGCATCGATGTTTTCATCCCTGCCAGGAAATTTCAGCTTAAATCCCATTCGTCTCTCTGGTTCTCGCCCGCTTGCTTGGCCGCCATTGCCCACCGGAATCATTTCTTCCGACTTTATCGTAGCCACGCGTCGGACCAAAACAGGTGCCTTTTCGCCTCAGCTCGTAATAAGTGTAAAAAGATACTTAACGAAGCTAAGATGCTCTTTGCTGCCAGCATGAAGCAACGCATAGCATCCTCTAAGTTTGGCGCCAAAGACTACTGGCGTGCTTAACAAGAGTAAGTCCTCAATACCCCCACTAATCAATGAGTTTGAGGTCCTCACCTCCTCAGCGGACAAGGCT
This sequence comes from Ascarosepion bandense, assembly GCA_037127315.1. NCBI lineage: Eukaryota > Metazoa > Mollusca > Cephalopoda > Sepiida > Sepiidae > Ascarosepion > Ascarosepion bandense. The sequence continues at coordinate 905,419 of JBBBDQ010000525.1, read as the reverse complement.
GAATGCTTTGCTCGTAGATTCTCGACCAATTCGAGTCTGGATTCGTCTGGAGTCTATACACCCGACTTCCCACCTAGAACTGAGGCCCAATTGAATGACGTCCACATCACACCCTCGCTGATTTCTAACATAATCTCAAAACTTGACCCTCACAAAGCGAATGGTGGGGACGGAATCCCAATCATAGTCTTGAAGAAATGTGCTCTTGCTGTCCTTTCTAGGCTCTACAATCTCTGCCTATCTTCCTCCTGCTTTCCTGCCTGTTGGAAGTCTTCTTCTGTGATTCCAATATTTAAGAACACTGATGACCCCTCGGACCCCGCAAATTACCATCCTATCAGCCTTTTTCCGATCTTTGGCAAAGTGTTCGAAGCCATTATCAACGCCGAGGTGGTTCAGCATCTCACAGCCCACAGGCACCTCTCGGACAAACAGTATGGCTTCTGCTTCACCAGGTCTACTGCTGATATGCTAACGACCACCACTGAGTATATTTTCCAGGCCTCGACAAGAATGGTGAAGCCCGAACCGTTGCCTTGGATATCTCTAAAGCGTTCGACAGAGTATGGCATGCCGGTCTTCTACGGAAACTGACAAGCTACGGTATAACTGGACTTTTGTTGGACCTAATCCAGTCATTCCTCTCTAACCGCACACTGAAGGTGGTATTAAACGGACATGCCTCCCAGGACTACCCTACAAATGCGGGTGTCCCCCAAGGCTCTATCCTAGGTCCTACGCTCTTTCTAATCTACATCAATGATCTCCCCGATGCCATAACATCCCAAGTAGGCATGTACGCCGATGACACCACAGTTTACTCTCGCCTCGATCAAAAATCTGGTGTTGGTGACCAGTGGATTGGGGTAAGAAATGGCTCGTAAAATTCAATTCTTCCAAAACGAAGCTGCTGTTAATTAACCACCTCAGACAACCCCAACTCCCTCCCATTATCATGGGAGGGAGTTGGGGTTGCCTCCCAGAGAATAAAACACTACGCCTGCTTGGCCTCACACTCTCAGCGGACCTCAAGTGGAATGACTACGTCGAATCCATTGCTAAATCCGCAGCTATGAAAGTCGGCTCTCTGTGCAGGGTCCGAAAATTCTTTTCGGACTAATATTTATATTAAAAAACTAATATTTATTTTCTGTAAAAATACAAAAAAAAAGTGGTACAAGGCAAAGAGTAAGGATGGGAAAAGGTTGGCCATCATCTGTCCTACCTTAAACTCAGCTAATCACAATCGTTGATTCAACAAACTATATAATATTTTTGCGCTAAAATATCACATTCTTGCTTATCATTCTTACTACAACCCCTATAATTCCTCAAGTCCCTATGAAGTTCTAACTAGTCTCATATGTGCAATTTGACTGTGGGGGAAAATAGAATAGCTATATTTCAAAATGAAAACCCTGATTGATATTTACATTATGCATAATACTACATATACAAGAAACTAAACAAAATGGTTTGCATTTATTTCTGAGACGAGTAATTTTCAATAATTTTGGAATTATTTCGGGCTTTTGTTCTAAACTTGGTTCGTATAGGTGTTATAATAGACACAACGTTTCGAAACCTATATCAACGAAGATGAGAATAAAAGTTCGAAACAATCCCAAAATTATTGAAAATTACTCATCTGAGAAATAAATACAAATTATGAAAAGTGGCACGAACCCACAAACATGATTCAGTTTTCAAAATCCACCTGACACTGAATATAAAAAAGATACACCACTGAAGTCCTTCTGGATGGTAGAGTAGTGGTTATACATGTGTTAGTATCATCTAGTGGTCATGAGTTCGATCCTTGATACTTGGTAGTGACGAACTAAATTCCAACATAAAAGAACAATAATTTATTTTACAGGATAATTCGCAATAATCAACGAGATAATCCACCTCAGCTAATCTATGAATGATGACAGTTGAGTCTATTATAGCACCTATCAGTTAAGTGCCATACGTGAAACATGCTTGGGCGATCATGTCTCGATAGAGACATGACTGACTGGGCAGAAGATTATCCCGCAGTAGGTTGCCATTACTTTCTGTGGTAGACTGGTTGCCAGCCAAGACTATAGAACCCAATCTGTCCTGTTATTTAACCCATAACTGAAAGGAAGAGACGGGTTAATACCTTTCCCAAGGGTATTTGTGCGTAAGTGAATGCAATGAATTCAACCGGAATGTGAACTCGGCTCCCCGATTTCTCGTTCCGAGCCGATATTCACTGCACCACAACGCACATTCGCACCTATATCAACCAAAATTAAACAAAATGTGGTTAGTAATAACCAACTCCTACAATCTTTAATTGTGGTAGAAATATCATTTTGTGGGACACAATTAGTGTGGGACGTGGATGAATGAAAACTCGTGGATCAAAGAAAGCTATTTGCCAGCCCAGAGGGTCTTTCAACAGTCATGTGAGTTACGCCTTATCATTAGTGGGCATTTCAACCCAAACGCCATGGACATATCGAGCTGGAGTCCTGCTTCGTTAAACCGAGCTCGCCAATTAGAACATATTGAACGGAACCCCTCCTAGCATCTGATTAATACCTTACGAGACAACGCCTGGACATCGGAGAGTCATCGCCCACAAGAGGAATCAGAGAGCTAAACGGCAATAGAAGGAGCACTTGCCTCGAGATAAACGGTGGGCTTCCTTCTCGCACACTTCTTAGGGACGGAAAATGTCTTGCTGACTTCTTTCCTCCAGAATTCGCGATTCTCATTCATTTGCGAACACATTCAGTCAAGTAACATGATGCGAAGCGTATATTAACGAATCACAATGGAAGGAATAACCAGACTACTTTCAGAAGGGTGAGGGTAACAGGCCTCCTGACATACCTTGGGAGCATTGTCTCTCCAAAAAGAAAACAAAACCCTAATTAATACGGCATACGGAAGTGAAAACACGGAGAGTCGGTAAAGGAGAATTGGGTAGATATGCAAAACACATACTTCTGCCTACTCTTTTGAAAAAAGATTCATCCGAGACCACAGACGAACTTTGCCCACGATCTTCTTCCGCACGTCCGACCAATTTATTTTCAGCAAAAGATCATACCCTAGCCAGCAAAAGATCATAACCTAGCGAGTATCTTGAACGATCCGGAGGAAAGGCCTGGGCAAAGAAACCCTCTTTCACGCACCCAACCGCAAGCCAATATACTTATCACAATTGATTTTGGCCCCCGTCACCGACTCGTACCCTCTGGTCTCTTTGCTGACTTCGTCAGTCTCGACCCTTCTCGATACAGGAACCAAAAAGTTACAGTATAGGCGGAGTAACTGGTTGAGGTGGTAGCACTAGGTGAAAAGATTCCGCGTTGTACCGGATTCGCCTTTAACTTTCGAAGGAAAGGCTCCGACACAAGAACGTAAAGTAACTACGATCGTGCCACATTCTCTTCCACCAGCACACCAGAAGACGCGTACAGAAGTAGAAACCAAGTGCCAAAGCCAGTGACAGAATGGACAACCTTGAGAAAACGATGGTCAACATTATCGAATACCTTGGACTGATCTAAATTGATCAGCGAGCTTTCATTGTCAGCTTTTTCAATGATCAAATGTACCAAATGAAGGCTGGCATGAATAGTCAAGCCCTTCATAGCACAAGTCGCATGTCCACTGGATCTGCGAAGACAAGGGTACACGCCTCATCCAAAGATTTGCTCACTGGCTAGGAAACACCTCTCGGCCGACCATCAAAACAAGCTGAATAGAGGTCAAGCCTCGTAGATTGAATGCATTCATAGTCAAGAGTTGAAAACCGGGTCTCCTGTACACAACATACATTCACCCCGAGACGATGGAGATCGCGAGTGAGCATCGCTCTGCCAGACTCCGACCTCAGGCTCCGGGCATTCAAACTTGCTAACCAGAATGACATTATCAGTCCGATTAGGGTTGGGAATCTGGTTTGAACATTGTCGGAGAAAGGACACTAACAGCCTCTACCATTGACCCATAGCCTATTTCATTCTTAATGGAACTTTCTAGTTCATTAATGCCCCAGGCATATGTCTTTTAACGCTCTATAGAGAAAGGTGTGAACGAAAAAAGGGATCCTTCCCGCATAAAATTGTTTCAGCTTTTTAATTTCCTGATTTTCAACAATTGCGAGTGGTGGACTGATTTTGAATGAGTTAATGGCCTCCTCGACCATATTCCATATCTTCTGTCCTCCTAACTCTGTTTTGATGTTTGTGAGCACTTTTTTGTTGTTTTTTGCTTAGGGAAATTGATGAAGGTCTTCCATATCGTGGTTCCATTATTTTTAATCGATAGCTGATAGTTTAGTTCTTTGATCCTGCTTCCATAAATTTTTACTCTGAGCAGGTGAAACAGAGCAGATGTCCTCCCCTAAATTGTATGGCACTGGCTGTTTTTACTTTTTTCTATTTTTTTTTTTTGTTGTTGTTGTTGTGGGGGAGGAAGAACTAAGTGTAGGACTTGAAAGTATGAAGAGTTTTTTTTTTGTTCTGAAGGGACTGCATCGGATAAACTTGCAGGACTAGGAGTAAGAAGATAATACTTCGGGCAACGATTTCAGAACAGGAGAGGACAAGGTAGAGGCCAAAGAGCGTGATGCAATTCTGGGGTAGTGATTTAGTGAATGTTTGAGCATTGAATTTCAATTTCACCTACTTATTTCTTTCGGTGCTTTTTTCAAAGCCAGGATTGTACTTTCTATGGAGTTTTTAAATGCTGTACTTGAAACTGAAGCATCACCCTTAACACTGGTAGAGGGTTTACGTACATGCCTTTAGTCCCAGGAGCTTCAAGGGAATGAGGTCCCGCTGTCTGACTTTCCCTTTTACCCTACCAGCAACCGGCCATTCTACCTTTTCTTTCTCCACAGCTGTATAGGCATCAAGCAAAGGCTTTTCGGGGAATGTGGGTCGTAAACGGGACCCAATCAGGGGGATTGACTATACAGGTCGCTACTATGCCCATAACAGGCTAGGCGGGAACACAGACTCGGTTAGAGTGAGATTTCGTTTGCTTTGGGCCTGAATTTCAGAGGAGTTATCTCTGGGTAAGATAAGGAGATGTGACCAGTCTCTTCCCATTTCCAGCACGTTGGTTTTCGACCGGTCACTATGACCGGCATTTTCAGGCCAGCTGCATCGAGATAGTTGAGGAAAGAGAGAATAGTGTCCATACCGAGCATGAAGTAAAACTCCATCCCTCGTTCAGGTTATCGCAGCTAGTACTTAGTATTTGTCCGTACTGAGACAGATGGATGGTCAAATGCTTCTCGATCTTTGAAGAGGAACTTCGAACACCGCTACTATGTTCCTACGCCTGCCGTCACTCTCAGTTCTCAAGATAAATTTTTTCTGATCAGATCATGACTGGTTGCTTTTACACAGTCTTCGGACGTGGGTAGCTGTATATTCCTCATGAAAAAGCCCGATCCCTTAATTATTTTTAGGGCTTAACCCTTCAGCGACTTTAGTGACTTCACCACTGTGTCTTTCGTGACATGACAAATACTGTGCGAATGCTTGTCAGCCACAGAGACTGACACAATTCTTTTTCAACATTCTTTAATTCGTAGGGGTTTTCCAAAAGTCCACTTTATATTATAAGGTGTGCGTAATTCTTGGAACGCTCCAAAACCTCCACTATGTTGATCACACTTTTAGGGGAGGGCTTTCAACAAGAGGGCGATTCCCCAGCTTCAGCATTGTCATTTTTTGGTCATTTTTCTGGTTCTTTTCAGCATTCAGATTACTAATACTTTCCTCGGGTTTTGGTTTTTCTTCTTTTTCATCAGGTGAGTCCAATTTAGAGTCCGTCTTAAACGAATCTTTCTTGAATGATCAAAGAGTTTGTAGGCTATTTTGAGAGAGATGATTTACAAAATTTATACGTCTGACACAACGAAAGAAACTGAAAAACGGAATACATCCAACACTAATTGAGGGGGGAGTAAATCTAAAAATACTATAAGTAAAAAATGGTTATAGCGCAGAAATAAAGCAAGTGAGAGAGAGAGAGAGAGAGAGAGAGAGAGAGAGAGAGAAAGAGACGACAGAAAATAAATAAAGAGCTACCGAAAAATCGACGAGCAAAAAATAAAAAAAGTATAACAACAAAAAATAAAAGTAGACAATAGACGAGAAAGTTTGTTAAAAACCACAGACAAACAAAAACAAAGGCCCCAAAAAAAAACAAAGACATAAAGTTCGTCGATTCAAGCGACGGAAAAAATGTAAACACTAATAACAAAATGTACTAAAATAGAAACACTGTTAAAAAAAAGACTGACAGGCAAAAATAAAATTTAAACAGTAATCACCGAGAAAAAAAGGTTCGCTGAATTAGGCGACAAAATAAAAATAAAAACTTGGAAATATATAAACTCAAACATTAAATAATATACGAGAAAGATTAAAGGTTCGCCGAACAAAAGAACACTTTAAGTGGACGCTGATGAGTCAAATCGGTGTATTAAATAATCGAAAAAAGAGGGATTTTGATGGGAGATTCCTGCGCGAAATAAAAAAAATGATTCATTGATTAACACATACATAAACCCGTCATTTTGTTTGATAAAATTTTTATTGTTATCTAGATGCTTTGATTTCAAATTTGCAAGCAAAAAACTGAAAGCTAAAAAACTTGACATTGACAGGACATATTGAAGGCAAGATGGACGAAGGAAATAAGCACATAACCTGCGTAAGAAACTGATGTAAATGGTTGGTAGGACAGGCATTAGAAGACATAATGAAAAGAGAAAATTTGCGAAGATTTACAAAGGACAAGAAATAGTGGAAAACCATGATTGCTATCGACCTTCAGAGACATGGCGCGTAAAAAAGATTTTTGTTTTTAATATAATCCCATTATCGACGTATGGCTCAATCTAGCAACTTCGTTAGAAAAATGCAGTCAGACTATATAAAATAAAAAGCATTGAGCTATAAAATTTGCCGAACAAGACAAAATTTACTAAGAGCTACAAAGAACAGTAAATGATTTGCAGAACGGAGATTAAGAGCGATAGCGAAAGAACAAAGCTTGCAAAGAATTACAAAAGACAGGAAATTGTAGAAAGCCATGACTGATCTCGTCCTGTCATGGTATATAGAAGAAAAAAACAGAAATTTGACTTATGAAAAAAAAAAAAAACTTCACATCGTTACAACCATGGAATGGCAACTACTCACCTGATTATATATATATATATATATATATATATATATATATATATATATATATATATAAATAGGATAGGTATAGATGGAATAAAAAATATAGAGCCCATTCTACGCAAAAACAAAAATGGTTTCCGCCCAGGTCGATCCACTCTTGGACAAATTCTCACTCTGCGTAGAATAATTGAGGAAATCACGTTCTGCAATAAAACTGCAGCTCTTATCTTTTGTAAAGCTTTCGATTCAGTCAACCGCGAGAATATATTCGAAATTCTTGGCATACCAGTAGAAATCATTGAAGCCATTAAAGTATTGTATACAAACACACAAGCCACAGTCCTGACTCCAAATGGTGAAACAGAGCCTTTTGATATTCTAGCTGGTATTCTCCAAGGCGATACACTTGCACCATTCCTTTTCATCATTGTAATAGACGACATCATGCGCATCTCTGTGGATACAATAAAAGAAAATGGACTCATGTATCAGCCTAGAAGAAGTTCACGTTACCCTGCACTTTATATTACCGATGCTGATTTTGCTGATGACATTGCGCTGTTGTCAGACAACCTCCTTAGTACTCAGGCACTCCTATCTTCTATTGAATCAGCAGCAAACTGTTCAGGGCTTCACCTGAATGAAACCAAAACTAAGTGTATGCCAATTAACATTCGCAGCAATCATGAAATTAAAACTCTCTCGAATGACATCCTTAAACACGTTGATGACTACAAATATCTAGGATCACACATCAAGAATTCTGAAAAAGACTTTGATATCAGAAGAGGCATAGCATGGCCTGCTTGTAACAAAATGGATAAGATCTGGAAATCCAATCTTGATCGTAAGATCAAAATCCAAGTTTTTCGCACACTTATTGAACCAATCTTACTCTATGGATCTGAAACTTGAACTCTTCCAGCAAAACAACGGCACCGTATACATGGATGTTATACTCGTCTTCTCAGAAGAGTACTTGATCTTTCATGGCGAAACCACCCAACTCTAGAAATGATATATGGAGACCTACCAAGAGTATCAACCTTACTTCAAAAGAGACGTGTCCAGTTTGCAGGGCATTGCACAGGTGCCACAGATGAACTTGTTTCATCGTTTGTATCATGGAGTCACCCATCATCTCACAATCGATCTCATAAATTAACTTTTCCAGACAGGATACACAGAGATACATCTATCGCCAAGGAAGACCTTAAAGGAGCTATGAAAAATAGGGAATACTGGAAGGGTGTAGTGAGTTCTATCTCGGCCGATGTTGCAGAATGATGATGATGATGATAGATGAAATAAAATTCCGTATCCAAAGAAACACTCTTCTTAAAAAAGTGCTCTACAAAGTTGAGCGAATAATATAAATTTATAAAATAAATATTTGTTGCGATATTATAACCTATTTATGCAGTATAGCCCGGCGTTGCTCGGGTGTAATGAAAGCTTTAAAACTAATCCATGGTCCTGGAGCTGAGATTCAGCCTAAAGAATATTTGTGTGAAGTTTGGTGAGAATCGGATAAAAATTGTGGATTTGTATAAAGGACATACAGACAGATAAACAGACACACACACACATCTTGCCTTTTATATATATGTATCATCGATTTTCTGCACTATTGTAAGAACTGCAACCTTGAAACTTCTGAATATCGTTTCTTATGTCTTTTTCTATGAGTTTATCAAATTTGATTAAAATCGGACCACTCCTTCTATAACCGATTTTTTTCGATTATCGATTTTCGATATTTACCGGGGGTACCTCGATACAAAACCTAGCTAAGAACACTTGCAGACGTTTATAGTACAACTGTGTAAATTTTCAAGAAAATCGGTTCAGCTGTTTCGGAGTCTATAGGTAACGGACACACACACAGACACATACACACACAGACACACAGACACACACATACACACACACAGACACACACACACAGACACACACACATACACACACATACACACACACAGACACACACACAGACACACACACACAGACACACACACAGACACACACATACACACACACAGACACACACACAGACACACACACAGACACACACATACACACACACACACAGACACACACATACACACACACACACAGACACACACATACACACACAGACACAGTTCCATTTATAAATAAGTTTAGATTTAGATTTAGATATATACTATTCTACGTCTACAGAACGACTCTGAATTTCATTGAAACTCCGAGTCATGCTATAGATATAGGATAATATGTATATTTATTAATATATACTTTATAGCTGTGTTATCTTACATCGAGCACTGTTTTATTAACATCAGAAATTTTTTTTATATATGTGCGTGTATATATATATATATATATATATATATATATATATATATCTGTGTGTGTGTTTTGATTTTGTCGTATATAGTATAGTATGACGAGCTGAGCAATACAACGCAATTTACTTCGCCAGAAATTTGAAAACGGCATACTGTACTCCTTGGCATTCACACCAGAAACAACGATACAGAAATTTCAGAGTGTTTGGATAGCAATTTGAAGATAGTGTAGAAGATTCGGAAAGAGTTGGATGAGTTGGATCACTTAACTGCAACCCCCTTGATTATTATGCGTGGGGCACACTTGAACGAGAGAATAACAAAACTTCTGGCAACACCGAGGATTAAATGAAGGCAAGGATTATGACTGCATTCACCAACTTAAACAAAGGAGACCGTCCAGAAGATTTGTTGGAGATTCCGAAATCGTCTGGAGGCATTATGATTACTGAAGCCAATGGTGATTTTATTGAATCAATTTACTCTTTAGTATTTTTGTGTAATTTTGGTAAATATATCTGTTAAAATGAGATGTCAGTGTTATTTTCATTTTTGCGAAATTCAAACTCTTGGACTGGTCTAGATCACTGAAACATTATATCATAAAACCACACAGAAAATATTTTACGCTGACATTTCAGGAAATCTAATTAAGTAATATCTCGGAGACCGTTGCAGTGTTAACTGAAATAAATAACCAAATAGGATTCCATCATAAGAAATAAAGTGAATATAAATCAATTTAAAATTGAGGCATAACATTTCTTTAAAATACTGGAAAAGATAAACATATAAAATAGTTAACATAATTGTTATAGGAAATAACATAGCTTGTAAATCTTATTTTAAAATAAATTATTTACGTTCAGTTGAAAAAGGAAATATCGATGTTGTGTTCAAATAGCAGGTTTAAGATCAATTTAAAAAGTATGTTTTTAGTTTATTTTTCTTTACGAAATAAATTTTTCTCAATAAATTCAGTAAAACCATTCATAAATCATAAACATGTCGTAATTCATTTTAATTTTAGTTTTATTTTGGAGAAAAAATTAAGAACAAAATGCATCGGTTTTTAAATCACCTGGATTTAAATTTCGTGTGTAATTACAGAGTGTGCGCAAATTCTATATATATTTCTTAATATATTTATATTTATATATTTATATTATTTATAATATATCAGTGTGTGTATTGTCTTTATTTACACAGGAAGCGTTTAAGAAATAGAAGGTAAAGATCGATACCGACTTAGCAGACTGCCTGCAGTCACTCGCTCACCGGCGTTATGCGGCTTCCCTGTGCCTCTACTGTAAATACTTTCACGGTTTCTGCTCCGATGAACTTAGATCACTGGTGCTCCCTAGGTATGAATTTGCACGAGATACTAGATTAGCTACTAGGTCCCACCCTTTTACTGTCAAACAGATAAGATGTAACCGCAATTTCTACTCCAACAGCTTCTTTCCTCGCACTTCCCGCCTGTGGAATTCCCTTCCATACACTTGCTTCCCCAACAGCTACTTCTGCTCTGATGAATTTAGATCACTGATGCTCCCTAGGTATGAATTTGCGCGAGATACTAGATTAGCAACTAGGTCCCACCCTTTTACAGTGAAACCGATGAAATGTAACCGCAATTTCTACTCCAACAGCTTCTTTTCTCGCACTTCCCGCCTGTGGAATTCCCTTCCGCATGCTTGCTTCCCCGACGGCTACAACCTCCAGGAGTTTAAATGTAACGTCAATAGACACCTCCTAACTCACTAACTCGCATCCATTCTCCCAAACACCCTTCCCATCTACCCAACCCCCATCCTCGCTATCCTTACACGTCTATCACCCTCCTGCTGACATTTCCTATATCTAACCACTCTTTCCAATCACTTTCCCTAAGTAACCCCCTGTGCAATAGTGGCAATAGAATGCCTTGCTTGGGGTGAAATGATTTAAAAAAAAAAAAGGATAATGCAATTTTTTTAAGTAAAATGCAAGTTAACAGTATAGTTTAATTGATTATTATTTCATTGTGTAATATTTTTTCAAACGTTTTATTGAAATGTCTGAAGAAAAACGCAATATAGGGAATATGTTTCTTCTAGGGACATTTCTTGCTGGTGTCTTTCTCTTGGATTTACAGGCTTTATAATCCAAGATTTGATCTTAAAAACATTATAGCAGTTAAGTCAAAAATAGATAGAAAAAAAAGCTAAAATGAAAGTAATGTCACAGAAAAGGCATACTGAAGATATTAAAAAGCTTGTATGTTTAGAAATTGATGATATGATTAATAAAAAAAAACTTTGTTGTACAAAGAAGTGGAAAATGGTGACATTAAACTAAACAAAGAAAGAGGCCCAGAACACCATTTAAGATTTACTCAAGAGACAGGAACTATGACTGGAAAATACCTGCTTCATAGAGTAGTTCCAACTACAGGTGCCACCGGTGTCGTTCTAGCAGAAGAAGCTTTTAAATGTTTTGGAAGAATTTGATAGTATAGACAACCCTAAGGCTGTTCTTCTAGACAACATAAACACAAATACTTGACGTAAATCAGGCCTTGTAAATGCTCTAGAGAAGAAGCTCCATTGGAAATTACATACAATTGGCTGTTCATTACATCAGAATGAACTACTATTTAGAGCTGTTTTTAAATATGTTGATGGTACAGTTGGAGTTTGGAGTTTTGTTTAACGGCATATCAACCTCTGTAGGTTATTTTATGCCAAAAAGGTGAGGTTTTAAGGTATTTTTTTAATGTTCGGTTATCGTGAGAATATTGATTTAGTCAAATTTTAATGAAAATTGTTTGTTTTTATTCTTTTTTTATTTTAGAAAACTGAAAATGTCTTCTAGCTTTGTATTCAAAAATGTTTTACTGAGAATAATTTTTCCTTCAAAAATGTATTATGGTAATAATTTTTTCTTAAAAAATGTATTGTTGGTAACATTTTTCCTTAAAAATGTATATTTTTCTATAAAAGTCTATTTTTATGTATATATTTCTATTAAAATTTATTTTTATACTTTCATAGTGTGTTGACCCCAAGTCTGGGGATTAAATATTTGCCCATAGCTGGAACCCTAACAGGTGCTACCACTCTGGGTCAGGGTGGACCTGGGAACAACAGCAATTAAGAGGTGTTTCCATGCTCCTCACAAACTCCCAATCAGAGGCCTTGCTGAAGGATGCAGTTTGCCGTTATACCCAGGACTAGTTGATGATACAGTGGAGATTGAAAATTAAAATAATAAATTTAAAAAAAATAAAATAAAATACAAAGAATTTAATTTTCCCAGAATACAAAAGGAAACCAAAAAGGGGTTCTGGTCACGTGTGAATTTTATTACTCCACGTCCGAAAAAGGAGATAATCGTTCTCTTCTCACTTTCCAACCATTGTGTTCAGACGTGTTTGGTAGCCGCCCCCGCCCAAAAAAAAGGGAGATTCGGCCACCTACACTCAACGTCAGGCTGACTTGTGGTCGACCATTCTTAATACTTTCGCATCTTTGTACCCACATGCATCAATAAACATTGGCGATCCATTTTCTACTCGAGTCTTCATTTTGTTTTATTTATTGCGTCCACTGACATTCAATTTCTGTTAACGGCATGATGTCAATTGCAATCTTCTACAGAACAAGTAGCCCGACTGCTTTTACAGGTCTACTATTAATAATTTTGGTCAGAATTAATCAACCTCACCCAAAATTAAATTTGCGAACCTGCAACCACTGAAAAATTTCCAGTATATGAAATTCACGCATGTCTTATAAATAACACAAAATTTGAGTTACCTGATTTTCCTTCACATTCTCAGGGTGTAGAAAGAGCAGTGAAATTAACATCTGAAGCTTCTCCTGTTGTTTATAGATTTGAAGTCAGACATAGACATGTTCTTGCAAAAACTTATGTCATCAAATAAGACCTTCATTTTTCCTAAACGCTCTTGCAATGAAAATTTTATTATGATTATATAAAAATTTAAATTGAATTAGTTTTTATATGATAAAACATTTATAAAAATAGCGAACTTTTTTTATTTATTGTAGCGAAAATAACGTTTTTCAATCAAATATTGCCAAAATGAATTACTTTTTAAACGCATTTTTAATGCCAATTTTGGATCACATTTCCTGAAAAGGGGGTTAAAGCTAAGAATCTAAAATTTGTTGTAAGTTTTAATCTTGTTACGTCCCAACTACCTAAACTTGTCTAAACTTGGTTTCAGAAAAAAGAGTAAAATCGATCTACTCTAGTATACATTCGATTGCATCAGTCAGTTAAGTACCGTGCGTGATAGACGCTTGGACAATCATGTCCGGAAAGAGACATGACTGACTGGACAGAAGATTTTCCCGCAGTAAATTGCCATTGCTTTCTGCGGTAGACTGGTTACAAACCAAAGCTACAGAACTCAATTTGTCCTGCTATTTAACCCATAGCAGGATAGAGAAGAAACTGATTAATACCTTCCCCGAGGGTATTTGCGCGAAAGTGAATGCAACGAATTTGCAAATACTTTTGGAAAAAGTATGAACCCGCCGCTTCTCTATCCAGCTATATATGTGTGTATGGATACATATTCATTGTTTGTATGTAAATGTTTATGCATGTGTGTATAAGGCTATGTATATATAGATGTATTTATGTATGTGTTTGTAATCATATGTTTATGCACGTATCTATGTGTGTATGGATGAATACGGGTATCTATATATATTTGCACGTTTGCATGTATGTATATGTTTGTGTATGTGTGTTGTGTATGTATCTATAAATGCATTGCTGTATGTATGTACATGCATGTAAATATATATGCATCTAATTATGTATGCATATATGTATGTTACATTTCTAAGAGTAGCTTAGATATGGCACAAGGCCGAAAGTATGGAGCACCCAGTGAGAATCGAATTCACTATTCAGTCAGAATTAATGTGGCGAGACAAGTTTGCTAAACATTGCACCACATCGAAATACCTATATATATATATATATATATATATATGTGTGTGTGTGTGTGTGTGTGTGTGTACGCAATTATGTCTGTATGTGTATGCATATAAGTACGAATGGACGTTTCTGTATATGGATGTGTATGCATATACGTATGTATGGTTATGATTGAATGCATGAATATATGTATATATGTATGCTTCGTTTTCCCGCCTCAGAAGCCACTCGTTAACCTCTCTCTCTCTCTCTCTCTCATTATGCACTAAAGGGATTGGGGCGGCGGATGGAGTTGGTGGTTTTTAAACGAGTAACCCTGAACATTTCAAGCCGAGCCTTTTCCGTCAGAGCCCTCACGCTCGTGCTGGGTGAGGTTCATTGTGTATGGTGAAAGAGGCTGGGCATTGAACAGGCTGTTTGCCAAAATAGTCGGGGGCTTTTTTTATGCAGCCCAACTATTCTTTCTCCCAGTGTCAGTAACCGTCAATGGAAAATTGTTAGTGACCCCCAGACACTGAAATTTTAATGTGAAAAGGACAAAATTGACAAGGGGTTATATTTCTGTGAACGCAATATAGATACGATGACATTCTTTTTTGCAGCGGCAGTAAACTTATGAGTTAATAATGTTGTACACAAGGTGATTAAAAAGTAACTCCCTATTTTATGTATCATGGACTCACCCATCTTGAAAACATTATAGTTAGACGGGAGAGTCCATCATACCTAAAATAGGGAGTTACTTCTCAATCACCACATATATATATATATATATATATATATATATATATATATATCTCCAAGTGAATAAAGAACGAAGAAAATATTAACAACGTTCAAAACATTAATTTGAAACAGTGCTCAATATAGAAATAGAGCTATGAATATTTATTATAAATTATATTTTAAAACAAACAAAATTTTCTGGACATGTTCTAAACTATAATGTATATATATATATATATATATATATATATATATATATATATATATATATATATAATGGTTTTTAATGGAAGTACATTCCACAGTAAAATATTCACTTTTAAAATTGTTCAACACAAAATTAGACCATAAATATATAATAATAATAATAATAATAATAATAATAATAATAATAATAATAATAATAATAGCATACTGCAACTCAGTAGCTATAAGGTTTCGATGTTGAAACACCATCATCAGGCAGTAAAATGTTGTTAATTTATTAGGTAATATATATAGATAAGGAGATTAAAAATAAAATAAAGTGTAAAAATAGAAAAATTAATAAAACCATAAGAATAAAGAAGTCATCTAATGAGATGAATTAAGTGTGATTGAGAGGTTATGCCTTTTTAAAGAATGGTGTGTGTACGGCTCATAGACAATAGTGTATCAATGTTTTGTCACTGAAAGCCAGACATGTCAAAAATACTAAACCGGAAAAAAAGGAGAAACAGATAAAGGAGAAAAAATATAAATAAATAAAAAAGAAAAAGGGAAAAAAAGAAGAAATAAGAGACTGAAATAGATGAGAAAGAAAAGGGAAAGAATAGCAAAGAAAAACTAAACGTTGGAAAATATAAAATAAAATAAAACAAATATAAAAAATAAAATAAAAACCAATATAAAAGATAAGAAAAATGTAAAAAAGTAAAATAAATCAAGATCAAAATTAAAATTTAAAATATAAATAAAGATAAATTCTTAGGGGAAGTACAAATAAAGAATAATAATAATTAAAAATTACCAGCTCCAAAAGCTAATTTTTTTATGTTATAAAATGTAAATAGTGAAAATACTGAGATAAAATTAAGATAATTTCAGATATATTTAAGGGTATGGCAGATTCTATGGTAGCAACAATTAGCGATTTCATTACATTGGTTCAATAAGTAAGTTTCTTGGAATTTTATTATGTTTATTTTTTTTATCTTGTCAGCAAAGGAAACATATTTTATGTAACGATTTACATGTTCTAGCTTTAGTTAATATTTTCCATTTAACTATAGGTGTTTTATTTTCATCTAACAATTGCCAGTAGCATTTAGAGTGAGTAGTAAAATTACTATAAATTTTATTATTGAAAGATAAGTTATGCTGGTAAAATCGAGATTTAAAATTATTCTCAGTACATCCGATGCGGTAAGATTAGGATTTTCAGTCGTTGAGATAGTAGCTTGGTATAAAATGAAATATGTAAAGCATTTATTTTGTAAAGAACATAAGTTAGAGGTAAGTATGCTTTTATAGTAATAATTGTTATATATATATATATTTGGGGGCAACAATCTCCCTTTTATACAGGTTTCATTAAAAATGACAGACAAAGTATTATCTTTAAGTTTTTTATATAATTTTTCATGTATTCGTATATATTTTTTTTCTTTTCGGAACTCAAATTATATAAGAATTGTCCAAAGCTTTTGTACTTTCGAGTGCTTTTGGCTAAACTTTTAGCCATTATCAATAATTTTTTTTTTTTTTACTTATAAATAAACATGTGGAAAGTTTATGGATATAGAGTCTTGTGTATGTTAAACTTTTATATGTCTCATGTTGAGAACATAGTTTTAAAAAAGCTACTTAACAAAAAATATATGTTCGATGCTTTGATGATATTTTCCTTTTAGCTGACAACAAAAACGAAATCGACCTTCTTAAAACTACTTTTGAAAAGAATTATGTTCTGTTCTGTTCTATATGCTAACTATAAATGCAAAAGTTTACAACAACTTTACCCATTTCTGGATGTTTTTGTAGATTCTAGTAATAATATTTTCACAAATTCAGTATATAAAAAACACGAGCAAAAATTCTTGCCATCTTAATTTTGTTATTCAATGCTCTCTTAGATACACAATTGGCGTTATTAAAAATTTCCTCACGAGAGCGCACGAGAATTCATCTTCCCAACCGTTTTTCTTTAAAGAAATGCACAATTTGAAACACACGTTTATCAGCAACGGCTTTCCAAATTATTTTGTTGATTACCATACCAAACTTTTTCTTCGTAACCTAACCAATGGCAACCACAAACACGCGGACAAAAACAACCACATTAATATTTTTTACAAAAAGCAAACGCACAATAACTACAAACAGTACGAATCTTCATTTCGCAATATCATCCGAGATTATGTAACACCGACCAATTCTAACAAGAAAATTAAATTAATTATCTATCATAAAAAATTCAAAATTGCCAACCTTATTATCAATAATAATAATTCATCTGAAAAATCTAAACTGCAGAGAACCAGTATCGTTTACGAATTTATATGTCCTTTGAAGAACTGTGTTCCTCAACTATCCAAATCCATAAACAATTACATTGGCTATATCACTACAAAATTGACGAGAAGATTGACCTTACACCTTTCCCACAAAAGTTCCATCCGATCTCATCGAAACCTTCCAGGACCTATCGGTGATATTTTCGTTGGTAATACATACATAATAACATCATCCACATGCAAAAGAAGATTACAAATAATGGAAGCATTACTAATAAAAAAAAGAAATCTTACACTTAATAACATCATTTATGAAGACGGTAACAATGTGCTTACCCTGTTCAGAACTTAACATACACAAGACTCTATATGCATAAACTTTCCACATGTTTACTTATAAGTAAATCCAAATTAATTCTTGATAATGGCTAAAAGTATAGCCGAAAGTGCTCGAAAGTACAAAAGCTTTGGACAATTCTTATATAATTTTAGTTCCGAAAAGAAAAAAATTATACGAACACATGAAAAATTATATAAAATAATTTGATGATAATAACTTGTCGGTCTTTTTTAATGAAACACATATATATATATATATATATATATTCTCTAGATAGTATCCATTGAGCTTTCTATACAGATCTATCACTTAATATTTTATAATCAATCGATCTTTTTGGATTATCATCTCCATTAACGGACTTGGCATCATTATATATATATATATATATATATATATATATATATATATATATATTCAAACAAGTTTTGTTAGATTCAAATCTGACATGCTCTTTCTGTTTAATTTGTCATTGAATTTTTCCACTATGTCATTGAGTGGATTGGAAGATCATTCACAAAGATTCAATCATTGACACACGACCTTCGACATATGGATGGAGTTAGTCAGGTGATTAGCTGTGCAATGACCATACAAACACCCCTCTCCTGGTCATGAGACTGATGATCATCAGGATCATGATGATGATGATTATTTTCACAGTTTTTGAATGATATTTTCTATGCATGAAGCAAAATTATGAATAAACTATCTGAAGACCATGGTTTTCTGGGGGCTTTTTTGGGTTTTTTTTTTGTTCAGAAGTACAAAAAAGAGAAAAATGTTGAACGTTGGACAGATTTTTCTTCAAATTTTATTCTGATGTGAAACATCTCATTTGAAAATTGGAAAATGCAATCAGGAAACGCACAGACTTTGTCGGTTAAGTTTTACAAAACTTTTTAAATTTAATTTTTGCTGTCTAATTATGCCAATATATGTATGTGTATGTGTACGTGTATGTGTGTGTGTGTGTGTGTGTGTGTGTGTGTGTGTGTGTGTGTGTGTGTGTGTGTACCTTCAAAAATTAAAAAAAATAAGCATATCTAATAAAAAAAAAATGTCCCTAAATTAATAACACGGTTTTATTGTCAAAATCTCTGTGTTATTATTAAGAGGAAAGAATAAAGGATTTCTTATGTCAAAATTTTTCCTTTTTTTTTAATTCTTTTTAGAACGTTCAAAATTTTGGTTTTAAAAATCTTGCTTTTTTGCGTCAACGGTGGACCATAAATTAGTACGATAAATTTGAGCGGCATTTTGAATTGATTTGAAAATTCTTGCAAACAATCAGATAATTGACCGATTTTAATGAAACTTTCAAAACTTGTACACAAATGAATTAAATTCTTTCCGAAATGTTTTGCGCTTAGAAAATACTGGAAAAATATTTTTTTTTATTTTTTGGTGAAATTTATTATCCCACGCCGATTAAATTCGATGAAATTTAGAAAATTTCTTTTTTGTAGCGCTTAATATTTATATTAATTATAAGGGCAAATCCTAAAAGAATTTAAATCATCAATTTTTGGGGGTCAAACAAAATTTTCTGTTACAGAAAATCTGCTCAAAATCATTAAAAAAAAATGCAATAAAACTATGACATTATTTAATTAGAAGCACATTTAATTGCCATTAAACATAAAATATATAATGAGAACTATTATCTGAACAAAAATTATTTTCGATAAATAATGAATTTTTACAAGAACTTTTTTTAATTATTTTAAGTTTTCATTAGAATGAATTAAAAAACTTTTTACTTTAATTAGAATAATTTACAAACTTTTAAATCTTTGAAAACTGTATTTATATGTAGCAGTGAAGTGACACTGTTATGAAATAAAAACTATATGCTATATGCTAACTATAAATGCAAAAGTTTACAACAATTAATATTTTTTATGGGTGTATAAACGAGCGGATGTTTGTAAATAGGGACTGCCATACAAGACATCATAAAATAAAAGCAGTAACAGTAGTAAAGTTAAATTTTTAGTAATTTTCTAACATTTCCACAACAGGCATTTTCATAAATAAGACTATAAAGCCCAAATGCCCAAAGTTTAATGAAATATTAAGATGCTTAAAATATGTAAAATTTTTAAGAATACTAGTACAATGGATATCGCCTCGGAACGAGAAATCGGATAATCGTTTTCGATTTCCAGTTGAATTTGTTGCATTCACTTACGCGCACATACCCTTGGGAAAGGTATTAATCCGTTTTTCTCCTCCAGCTATGGGTCAAATAGCAGAACATATTAGGTTCTATGGCCTTGGTTGACAACTGCAGAAAGCAATGGCAATCTATTGCGAGAATATTTGTCATGTCTCTTTCGAGATATAATCGCCCAAGCTGGTCGCTTAACTGGGTAGTGAAAAATATCTTGAAAAGGCGTTTATGTTGTATTCGTCACGTAATTTTACTGAAATTATTTCCACCTTACATAAATCCAACAGACATTAGATTATCAATAGATGTGAACATCTCATAAAGACATCCATATCTGTGTTAAAAAGTGCATTTCTGCGATATTTTAAACTAAAAGAAAGTAATATTTGTTTTAAATCAGATTAATTAAATTTTAAATCAGTTAATCTTCCAAAAATAAAATTTAGGAAAAATATATTTTTGAAATATTTCTAACAAAGAGAATCGTGTTGTGTTGGCAGATTTGTCATTATGGACGATTTATGATTTTTACTGATAATAAAAGAAAATAATTCTAGTCAAATGAAATTCAGTTTGAAATACAGCAAAGTATTTTCCTTTTTGAAATTAACATTTAATTCATTACCTTGTAATTAACATTAAAATAAAATTCTTCAATAAATATTTCTCACTTTTAAAATAGATTCACACATGCAGGTACACACACACACACACACACACACATATGCACACATAATGATAAAAAACGTTTTAAGGTATGATATATTTGTGTTAAAGTGCTCGATATGAATGATAAAAGTGTAAATATATTCCTAGTCATATACTTATACGCACACACACACACACATGCACATATATATAGTTAAAATTTTACACGTGTGTGTGTGTGTGTGTACAGGAAAAGTGTTCAATAAGGTGATAGAGCATTTATAGGTAAACCAAGTCTTAATCTGAAGATCCCACTAAAGAATGAAATTGACAGTCTTCAATCAGTTTTTTTTAATCATATCACCCCGAGCAAGGCGGTAATGCCACTGATGTGCAGGGGCTACATAAGAGTGAAGAGATTGGAAAAGAGAAAACCGGAAACCGCATCCTAAACAGGAAACAAGGGATGAGCCTCTTCACCTGTTCAATAGATGTGGGTGGAGTGTGAAACGGGCGATAGTTTAGTCTATCTACTCCAATTGAGTCTATCTACTCCAATTGTTGATCATTTTGTTCATATTCGCTATCTATCTATCTATCTATCTATCTATCTATCTATCTATCTATCTATCGCTTTCTCTTTTTCAATCTCTCTCCCCATATATCACATATCTCTTTCTTTTTTTATTTACTTCTTTCTCTGTACTCCTCTCCCTCCCTCTCTCTCTCTCTCTCTCTCTCTCTCTATCTATCTATCTCTATCTATCTCTGACTTCCTCGCTCTACAATATGTAGACGACTCATTTCAAATATATACACATGCACACACACTCACGCACACATACTCATACACACACACGTGCGTGTGCGTGTGTGTGTGTGTATGTGTGTGTGTGTGTGCATGTGTACGTTAAATTTTTCGCTCTGTTCAGTCTTCAGTTGTACCTTTTTTTGCGAGTATCAAACCAAACAATTTGTTCTTTTTTGCTAAAATACCTGGAGACTAAAAACACGAAATGAAGTTGCTTTCTGCTTCCAGTATTCTTTCATTTATAAATAAAAACCAAAATTACAACATGACAACAAAAATAGTTCCCAACTCATAAGCGCTCCTCTTTTTAGGTTCTTTATTCCTTTTTTTTTGTTTTCTTTTCTTTTTTCTAGTCTTACCAAACTTTTACCAGCACCACCTCCCCATCCTCCTCCTCTTGCCAGTGGCTGAGAGTTGCCCGCCGTACAAAAAAGTTAATATATTTTGCTGCGTTTTAGTATATTTAATTGAATTGAATTTTAGGATTAAAAGAAAACTTTGCAAAAGGAATTTGATGTTTAAATTAAATGATATATTTAAATTGTTTTGTTCACATATATTTTCACACACACATTCACAAGTTTCACATTCTCTTTCACACCCGGTATCCCCTTACGTATTTGTGACATAATCGACTTACTTGGGAGAAATATATATATATATATATATATATATATATATATGAGGGGGTGGTGAAAAGTTATCTGCCTAACCCACTTCTGAAAATCTGACCAAATGACTAAACAGATTTTATTTTCGAATTCTTTCATTCCCACGCCTATATATATATATATATATATATATATATATATATATATAAATGGGTTAAGAGGTGTATGTATGTGTGTAAGTGTGAGCATAAAGATGTATTTGTATACGATACAGAAATATTTTAAGGAGTCGCTTGAATAAAAGGTTACGAAAATTTAAAATTAGTACAAATATAATTGTTCATATATATATATATATATATATATATATATATATATATATATATATATATATATATTCCTATTTTCGAATCTGTTTTTCACACGATAATTTGTAACATTTTGCTTCTTATACAGAGATGAAATGAAAATTCGTAAATGGGAATTTTATAATTGCCTAAATTTACAAAACAGTTATCGATGCTTAATTATTTATTTATATTTGTTAGATAAACAACACGAAGCCAGATAGATAGATAGATAGATAGATAGATAGATAGATAGATAGATAGATAGATAGAACAGACTGAGATAGATAGATAGATAGATAGATAGATAGATAGATAGATAGATAGAACAGACTGAGATAGATAGATAGATAGATAGATAGATAGATAGATAGATAGATAGATAGATTAGTTATTTTTTAAGCGCCGCTTAAATGTGGCCCAAGGCCGAGAGTATGGCGTACCAAGTGAAGATCGAACTCACTACTAAGTTGTAAGATAGATAGATAGATAGATAGATAGATAGATAGATAGATAGATAGATAGATACTAGTATATTGTTCATGGTTATGTTGATTTACCAGAATTATTTCCTTAACTAAAATCTGAAAAAAAAATGCTGAAAAGAGAAAGGGATAAAAAAAGATAATGCTCTTGTAAACGTGTAATAAGAAGAAATAAAAGCAATAGAAATTGATGTCATTCTTGAAGATTTTTGTTTGTTTTCTAAAGACCATTTTCCAGTCATCTGTCGTCAGTTATTAAAAATCATGATTCATTGTTAAATGACAATCGGATCAGAAGCGGGAAGTCAATTTTAAATGTCTTATTCCTATGTATTGAATTGTGATTCGTCAAGCTGACAATGACGTCACTGGAAATGTTTAATTTTTTTTTTCAGTTTATCATTTGCATTTTGTGCGTGGGCGGATCTAGTACAGCCTAATCCTTTATTAAATCTGCCTCTCTCTTTCTCTCGCTCTCTCTCTCTCTCTCTCTCTCTCTTTATCTATATATCTATCTTTCTTTCTCGACTTATGTATACTTACATATGCATTATATATATATATATGCGTGTGTGTGTGTGTGTGTGTGTGTGTGTGTGTGTGTGTGTGTGTGTGTGTGTGTGTGTAAATACTTATCTGGTATATTTAATGAAAGCTGTTCGAAAGAACGGTTGTTGCCCAAATATGCATTAATGTTGGGGAAGTGCGACTGTTTATGGATGTGTACGTATGGGGCATCTGTACACGCATCTGCATAAGTGTTTGTTTACATACAATTGTAACATCATCAGTTGTGAACTGACTTATAAAGGAAAGTAAGCATTGAAAACCAGTTAAAAACCAGTTTTTCTGAAGGCGCATTGAGTAATTAATTATAGCAGCATTTTTATTAAATTTTTTTTAGTAATTTGGATTGTTTGACTGATATTGAACCTGGGCCGGAACGATTAAGAGGTAGCAACATTTTTTAAATGAAATGGATTAATGCTGCCTTTCAAAGCATCCTTTAATGTGGATTTTATGTACGTTGTATAGCGGACTGATTCTTGAAACAAGTGGAAATAGATAGATAGATAGATAGATAGATAGATAGATAGATAGATAGATAGATAGATAGGTAGGTAGGTAGGTAGGTAGGTAGGTTTGTATTTAATAAGTCACTACATTTCCCATTAGGCGAGGCAATATTATATTGAACAATTATTAAAGTCTTGCACGTCTGATATTCGATCTTAGAAAATAGCTTTTTTCAAGCGTTTTCGTTGCTATCAAAATATTCGCATTAAGTCATTTTGGGCACCGCACATTTCCAATACATAGCGACGTAAGAGTTTCGTCTTGTCAATTTTCTTCGCAGTCTTTAATTACTATTTTATTTCTATTCTTGGTAAACATAAGGTAAAAAAATATGGAACCTCGATTATTTTTTTTTAGGCGGGGTGTAATCGTCCGCCATCTTGAAAGAATCCGCAAGATATCGTCACTCTTTCTCATTTAATTTTACTGAATTTTCTTCTCCTTTTCAAAAGCTAATATGTCAGTTTACAATTCTTATGAAATTCAATTAATTCGGATACGATTATTATTGATTTATGTAATTACTGATCACAATTGGCAGACATTCTGTTCGCCTTGAAATTCTGTGAATTCTATTATTTTACGTATATTAATAGGTGAGATTGGATGTGCATTGTGGTGCAGTGGGTATCGACTCGGAACGACAAATTGGGGGAGCCGAGTTCGAATTCCAGTTGAATTCCTTGCATTCACCTACGTGCAAATACTCTTGGGAAAGGTATTAATCCGTCTCTTCCCTCCATTTATGGGTTAAATAACAGAACAGATTGGGTTCTATAGACTTGGCTGGCAACCAGTCTATCGCAGAAAGCAATAACAACCTACTGCGGGATAATTTTCTGTCCAGTCAGTCATGTCTTTTTTTGAGACATGGTTGCCCAAGCGTGTATCACGTATGGTACTTGACTGACTGAATGGATGGGATTGCCACGATTTTATTATTTTATTTTACCACATACACTCCTCTGCAAATAAACGCTTGCTTCATCATGAAATTTCCTTTATATACTATCGCCCGGTTCACACTCCACCCACATCTATTGAACAGGTGAAGAGGCTCATCCCTTGTTTCCTGTTTAGGATGCGGTTTCCGGTTTTCCCTTTTCAAGTCTTTTCACTCTTTTACTTTTTTTTTCTAATTGGAGTAGATAGACTAAACTATCGCCCGGTTCACACTCCACCCACATCTATTGAACAGGTGAAGAGGCTCATCCCTTGCTTCCTGTTTAGGATGCGGTTTCCGGTTTTCTCTTTTCAAGTCTTTTCACTCTTTTATTTTTTTTTCCAATTGGAGTAGATAGACTAAACTATCGCCCGGTTCACACTCCACCCACATCTATTGAACAGGTGAAGAGGCTCATCCCTTGTTTCCTGTTTAGGATGCGGTTTCCGGCTTTCTCTTTTCCATTCTTTTTACCCTTACGTAGCCCCCTGCGCATCAGTGGCGTTATCGCCTTGCTTGGGGTGATATGATTAAAAAAAAAAAAATATGTATATACTTCTCAAAATTTACCCAAATCACTAAATATTAAATGTTGTACAAAGGCCGTTTGTTCGGTTGGAGATTTCTCAGCATTGCTTCTTATATTTAACTAGATATGCAAAAAAGACATGCAAAAATTTCGATATAAATAAATATGTCTGCAAATACATTATTAATAAAATGAATAATTGAAGGAAAACTTATTTTTACAACGCGTTTCGTTTCTTCAGGCAAAGGAAGATGTATTCATGCACTCGGAACGCCGAACGATATTTTCCTGAATAACTTTTCTTTGGAAATAAATACAGCTTTCTCAATAAACTTCTTCATTCGCCTTGTTGAAGTCTCTCGAAGAACAAAAGAAAAGAAGCAAAAATAAGTTTTTCCTCCTTTCATTTTACCTATTAATAACTATATACGTATAAAATATGCGTTATCAATTATTATTTAGAGGGGTAAGAGAGTGAGCATCAATGTCCAGTTATAATAAATTACTACTGGGTTCATCGCTGAGGTGTAATGGTTAAGTTTTTTGTATAACAAGCCGGTTCTTTTTTTATGAGTTCGATACCCACTGAGTGCTCTACGTTGATCTATTAATATTTGTACGTATCCATCTGAATTTTCGTATTTATGTATAACTTTTCTTTCATCTTGTCCTTTTATTTTCTGGTATCTCCTTTCATTTCTGTGCTAAATTTTTCTTTCTTTTATTTTCTTCGGAGTGTGCGGGAATATTGGGGGTCCTTTAGTGTGATTTCTAATTGATTATGACAATTTGATAATACCGTCTTCTCTTTCTTTTCTTTTTAATTCGTTTCTTTTCGCATCATCTTTTCGATTTTCTAAAAATCCTATGGTTCTTTCATCTTCCTGAATAAAAAATGATTTCAGATGTTCAAAAATATGCAAACTTTGCTTGCAATTCTTATAATTTGTATTTTAACGAAGCTGTTAATTTTATATACATGCATATGAACATTGGACAAAAGTTTAGACGTGTAAAAAAGAATCCACCTAAATTTCCAGCAAATTTTATATATGAAAGAAACACATATAATAAGAAATGCTTCCATATTTGCAAAAAAATATTCCATATTTGAAGAAATAACAAATGAAAACTCTACTCACAGATGAAGAAGAGACTTGAAGCAACAGAGATGTGGTTCTACAGAAAGAAGCTGAGAATACTATAGGTTGAAAATGTGGGAAATGACGAAGTTTTACAGAAAATGAAAACAAAAAAGACATTTATACTTAACATCAAGAAGAGGTAATTAACATTTCTAGGGCACATAATAAGGGCTTGACACTCACATATTAAATGCAAGGTGGGACAAAGAAAAGCAACCTGTAATCTATCTAACGAGCTTTTGCAAATGGTTGCTAGAACAGGTATTAAGAGAGATAGCGAAATTTAATAAGAGCTAAAATATATATAAAAAATGTGTAAAAGCCATGATCGTTCACGTTATAAAGGAACACGACACATATAAGAATAGGTGCCAACCTGTTTACTAATATTATTCATTTATCCGCCACAGGCATGAAAACAATACCCCTGTATTTAAATATATTACTTTTTTGTCTAAATGAAACTAAACATTTGAAAAATAAATAGTATGGACAATGCTGCACATGACATTCAATACAATTCATTCCTCCCACTCTCTCTCTCTTTCTTCTCTCTCTCTCTCTCTCTCTCTCTCTCTCTCTCTCTATATATATATATATATATATATATATATATATATATATATTTTTGTGGTTGGTTTTTTTGTGGTTGGTTCCGTTTGGGTTTTTTTTCTTTACTGCGGAGTATCGTATGTCTTGTCTTTATTCCGCGGATTTCTTTTTTTTCCTCCCTCTTATCCAACGCCTTAGTGCGACGGATGTTAACGGAATTAGATTCTGTCTGTTATTCGTTTTTCTTAAAGTTTATCTTTGTATAAATCTAGGATTTAGATACTTACAGAGTCTGTTTAGTTATTATTTTGAATATATATATATATATATATATATATATATATATATATATATTACTTCCCGAAGGGAATTAAAGTTGTTTAGAATTAATTAATGATTTTGGAAAACTGCCTTTGTCAATCCAACCTTAAAAGGTAATCTTGAAGAGGCTTCCTAATAGGAAGCACTATCCATAGAACCTTACATCTACAACACTCATTTATCGCAAAAGCATGGATGTCCTAGGAAGGCGTATATATTCGAGAAATCATGCGTGTGGGCGAGGGGAAAGATGCATATGTGGAATTAACAGGAATATTTGCATTCAAAGCACGCTTGTGTGCCTTAGTGTATATAATTCATGAATCCAACAAACGGCTTTCTTCGTCTACAACCATGATCACTTATTAACCATGGTAGGGTGCGCCACTAGTAATGGAGCCCGCGATTCACCAACCATGGGTATAAAGCAACTTGCCAGAGCAAAGCTTCATAGCCACAGAGATTAGAGAAAACGCCTGCACCCTGATTCTAATTATTCAACTCTTATTTCCACGAAGTGACTGCCGATTTTCAAATGAACATAAATTGTAGCAAATAATAAATTAATTCCATTCCCAAGCTGGAAGTGTATTCAAACTATCACAGATCTTACTATCTCCATAAAAGGAATGGAAACAAAACCCTAACAGTGTTTAGCAATCTATTTTTTTTTATAAATTTCTCAATAACTACACAAGCAAGTACAAAATGAATTAAACTGGGGGAGATAAATCCAATATTAACAGTGCTAATAAATGAAATATTAACCTTAAGTATTCTTCATTAGATATAGTTTTAACGGCTCTATTCAAACCAACATTTTTACCTCTACTGTATATACTTTTGGTTTTGATTTTAAATATTTTAAATACTCTTTTTTTGCGTTTCTCTTTGTTTATTTTCTGAAATAAGACGTATAGATTTTTCTGCATAGAATAAAATACTGTAAATGTTTGTGGTAGGTCACGGAGTGCTTATTTAAAATAAAAATTAAAAACTGTATTTTGATTAAATAAACTTTTTGCCTTTAAACTCTCCCCCTTTCATTTCTCATTATAAATTTGTTTTGTCACCCTGTGAATCTAATTCTTAAATACCTTGGGGTCGTTTATTTGATAGGGGGTGCTAAGTCAAGCATTTATGTTATATAAAAGTTTCATAAGCTAATGTTTCGAAGGAAAAACGGAAAATGAATAAAAAGTGATTTATTTTTAAAAAATAATGGTGTTAATATGATTTTTTTTTTTTAGATAAATGACACATCTCAGCTCAATACAAATGTCATAAATTGAGGCCAAGAAGCCATATGTAGTCTGCTGTTTAGTTCTCAGTTCCATCAAAAAGTCGAGAAGCATAAGATTTCCTAGACTATAGAGTCATGGATGACGATGCAAACTCATCTGACTAAATACAGAGCTATTTCACTCCGCCATCTTGATTTGCAAGAACCTCTTTCAATTACATTGACATCTTCGCATAACTCAGATTTTAATAAACTTGTTCTCGATTCCTATGTGGATTTAATTAATAGTCTTCCAAAGAAAAAAAAAAATTATTTATATGAGATTCATCTCTAATGTACTGTCGTGTGATGAAAGAAGAAACAGATTTGAATTTCTTTTACATAGAATGAGTTCTCTTTCTTTACAGGTTTGGTTCCGCTTTCTATTTTATGCTTTAAAGATATCAAAGAGAACTCCTTATATTATATATATATGTGTGTGTGTGTGTGAGTGAGTGAGAGAGAGAGAGAGAGAGAGAGAGAGAGAGAGAGAGAGAGAGAGAGAGAGAGAGACTAATCCACTATCTTATATACAAAGATTGATGTCTATGCTGGTGTTTAAAATTTGATATATTTATAGGAAGAGTGTTTCATTTTATAGATAAATATTTTGTATATATATAACGTGGCCATAGGAATCAACACTACATGCTGACATATCTAAAGATCGCATAAGTATTGAAATTAACAATTGCTATGCATTTTTAATTCCTACGTTTCTATTGTCTCTCTCTCTCTCTCTATATATATATATATATATATACCTGTGCAGAGTTTTTGTTTTTGTAATGTTTCTCGTAGATTCAAAGTAGATATTTTTCCTATGGTTCATTTCTTTTATTATCAATAAACTGTTCAGGAAACCATAGAAAAAGTACGGCTTGCCAATGTTTTAAGTCCATTAGGCAAAAATGACTTTGCAAGCATCCAGTTTAAAGTTTACTATATGAATTAAATAATTCAGAACAGGAACCATTATAAATTTATAGATTTTAACGAGAATGTGTGTGTGTGTGTGTGTGTGTGTGTGTGTGTGTGTGTGTGAGTGAGAGAGAGAGAGAGAGAGAGAGAGAGAGAGAGAGAGAGAGAGAGAAAATAAAAAAGAATTACATGAAAGTGAAATTCAAAATGCTTACTGATTGTTCTGGAAGATCTTCGTTGAGAACCTCTCGGACAAGAAAAATCGGGTAAAATGGTACTGAATCTCAGGAAGGGTCTTTTCATTCGACCATGAACAAAATTGACTGAGTTAGATTGATGATTGGCTGCTTTTAATCCCCCAAACAAGCCCCTCCCATAAACCCCACCATCAAACCATGTACGTATTCACATACATACATCCGTATGTCTATATCTATATAGAAGCATGTATCATTTTTAGATATGGTTATACAGTTGGTTTTATGTAGACTCGTCATTTGCAGTGTGTAGAGTCGGATTCAGATTCTTTTATAATACATTTTGATGTCAAATATTTATGACGATAATGTAATCCTATTTGGAAAGAGGATTGTTACCTGAATTAAAAATTATTATAATACAAAAGGTTTACGCAAGCTCGCCATATTTCTTCTCTTGTTGCATGCATAATAAAACTATCTCTAAAGAAAAAAAATCCTAACAAAAATTACTGGATGTATAGAAAGGCTTATGGCATGGGTTAACAAGTACATAACTGGGTATGAAATAAACATATTAATGATTAATCTGTAGGTGCGTATGACTGTCTACCAAAATACAAAAAAAAATAGTGCATATTTACAGAAATACATTTTTGTGGTGTAAGACCTTATGTTATTTACCGATGTAGGCTTAGGTTTTATTGTTTAAGGAGCTTAGTAAACCTTTTCGTAATTATGCAAATGTTTATCTTGCTACTAGATTGAATGAGATTGGGGTGGATGCTATTGAAATTGACACTGTCACCACAGACATATGTATGTACAAGAAAGCGCGAAAATGTTTTTGGCCTGACCAAATTCAATTTTTAAAAGATTCATTTTTTTAGTCATTCGAAGTAGGTACCTACACTCATTTTCGATAACTAACTTTTAAATTAATTTTTTAAAAATAAAAGTGTTTTCTTGAAATTTTTATTTTAGTTTTAATTGAAAGCTAAGCGACTAAATTTACTATTTCCGGTAAGCAAAATACTCTAGTGTATTTCAAACATAAATTATATTGATTAGAAAATTGTTTTTTTTTTGGGGGGGGGAGGGGAAAAAACCCTGAAACATATGACCTTTTAATGAAATTACCATACAAAAATAACTTCAACTACAAACAAAAAACAAATTGAAAATTATTTTTAAAATACGATAGCGAGATGATTTGTATTGCACTTTTCAATTTTCGATTAGTAAATATAATCTTCACTATATAACCTGCCAACCTAACGTCTACAAGCTATGGAAATATTTTTTAAATATTTTTGAAACTTTATAAATAATTATGATTAAAAAACAAAAATGAAAACAATTTTTTAAATTTCATTATTAATCGAATTTTTTTCCCTTCAGACTATAATGTCTATTTATATTATTTATTTAAGCAATTATAAGTTTATCTAATTAAATAATGTCATAGTTTTATTGCATTTTTTATTTTACTATTCGGAACAGATTTTTGGTAAAAGAGGCTAAAACTAGTTTTGCCTATTTAATTTTTTGAAACTTCATGAATTTGCGTGGGTGGGGGTGGGGGGGTAAAAGATGTAAAAAAAAAAATTACGAATATTCTTAAAAAATAATGATTTTCAAAATAATTTATTTATTTGTGAATAAGTCCTGAAAGTTTCATTAAAGTCCGACAACTATTTGATTTTTGCAAGAATTGCCAATTTAAGGTGTTTGTTACCTGAAAAGAGTGAGTTATGTAATATTACGTTTTCCATTGTAAACTCTCGTAACGACTTCGCTACCCGCTAACGAAAATAAAAACAAGATCTTTACCAAAATTTCGAACGTGTTAGAAAAGACTAAAAATATTTGAAAAATAATTAAAAAATACTTTGATCTTTCTTCTTAATAATAACATAAACATTTTGATGGAAAAAGTTCGTTTTTGTTAAGTTTGAGGCCATTTTTCTTCATACTTTGCTGTTGATTCAGCGATTTAGTGGAGGAACCTAAGTTGTGATGCAGTGGATATCGACTCGGAACGACAAATCGGGAAGCCGAGTTCGAATTCCAGTTGAATTCATTGCATTCACTTACGCACAAATATCATCGGGAAAGGTAATAATCCGTCTCTTCCCTCCAGTTATGGGTTAAATAATAGAACAGGGTTCTATAGTCTTGGCTGGCAACCAGTCTACCGCAGAAAGCAATGGCAACCTACTGAGGGATAATCTTCTGTCCAGTCAGTCATGTCTCTTTCGAGACATGATCGCCCAAAGCGTGTATAAGGTATGGCACTTAACTGACTGACCTAATTTAAAGTAATACGACGTATCCTAAGATATTACATTGACGGGCATGCGTAACAACACACACACACACACACACACACACACACACACACACACACACATAATATAACGTTTATAAAGTGAATGAAACTAAGGAATATGTAAACATAGGTACCTTCCAAAAATCGCAAAAATGAGCATACTATGATGAAAAAATAACCCAAACATTATTAAGTTTTATCATCAAAATCATTATGTTATTGTTAAGAAGAATGATCAAAGGACTTATTATTTAATTATATTTTTTAAACCCTTTTGAGAATATTCGATTTTTGAATAACGAATTTTACAACAATTTTTTTTTTTTGTGCATATGTCATCCTAGACTAATTTATAAACTTTTAAATCTTTGAAAATTCTGCTAGAGGTAAAGAGATATTACTATCAAATTAAGACTGTATTTAATAATACTAAATGCAAAAGGTTGCTACAGTTCAATGACCCTCAATATTTGAAAACGAATTTTGAATTTATGTGTGGATAAACGTGTCGATTTTTATAAATACGGATGTTCAAACGCAACATTATAAGAAAATAAAAGCGGTAACTATAGTAAAATTAAAATCTATTGGTAATTTTCTAACATCTCTTCAACAAGCCTTTTCGCAAGTAAGACTATAAAGCCAAAGTATATAACGTTTAATAAAATATAACATTGCTTGGAATATTTTCTTAAATTTTTAAAGATTACTGGGTAGTTTATATCTGTCTATCTATATATATATATATAAACTTATCGTTATACTCGTTTCGAAAAACCCTCCGAGCACATACGCGGAGGGAAAAAATGGTGATAAAAATAGAACGAGCTAAGCACCCGAACATCAGTCAAAGTACGCAGCCCAAACAAAAAAACCCGAGACGAGTAACCTAAAACAAAAAATGTTCAATACGCAAGTAGAGCAAACAAAGTAAATAACTAACCTAGAGAGCCAACGAACCTACCAAAGTTTCACCAAATTGGATCTTCAGAGAAAGTTGGCTTTCCCTGAGGATCCAATTTGGTGAAACCTTGGTAGGTTCGTTGGCTCTCTAGGTTAGTTATTTACGATAGATAGATAGATAGATAGATAGATAGATAGATAGATAGATAGATAGATAGATCATCACTCCAAAAATATTGCTTCTTATTTTATTACAGAGCCCATGACATCATAGGTGGATGTTGGTGGCATAGCAGTAATGGTTAAAATTCTTGCCAATAATGCATAATTCTCCCCACCCCACCCAAAATTTGCGTCTGACATGAAAGTGCGCAAGATGTAGAGGTGGGGAGGGTTCATGGAATTCTTCTAAGAGGAAAAACTGCATCCGCTGACATTTGCCGATGCTTGCTAAACATTTACAGAGATCGAACAGTGGATATGAGCACAGTTAGGGGGGTTGTCAATACATTTCCCAGCGGTGGCAACGGCGATGTATGCGAGAAGCTATGTACCGGATGGCTTTGTGCTGACGAAAGGAAAAGCTTTTGTTCATCGCTAGCAAAAATACATAACCATTTGGGGTGAATCAGTGGAAAATATCGTTGCTATTGTGCGTGGGTGGGGTGAGGGTCTCGAGCTGATGACGAAAAGATCACGGCCTTACCAAGAAGCCCTTCCTAAAAAAACGTCTAATGTTTGATTAACTGGTCAAATTTTAGGAAGTTCCACCTCGTACTGACTTAGCCACAGATCTTTGCATAAATTCACAGATGTAATCACATGTACACACGCACTGACAGACACGTGCGCGTGCACACAAACACTCCACAAACAGAACGTATACGCGCGCTCAACCACACATACACGCACACACAAACAGACACGCACAAACACAGCCTTTCCGGTCCTCACATAAAATTAGTATTTTTCAGATTTAAAAGCATACTAGAGTAGTCACTTTTTTCTTTTTTTCTTTATTTTTTCTTTTTTTGCTTTTCACTTGGGCTTTTTACTTTTTACTTATTGTATCCATATATACGTCAGTTAAGTGCCATACGTGATACACGCTTGGGCGATCATGTCTCTTTCGGGACATGACTGACTGGGCAGAAGATTATCCCGCAGTAGGTTACCATTGCTTTCTGCTGTAGACTGGTTTCCAGCCAAGGCTATAGAACCCAATCTGTCTTATTAGTTAACTCATAGGTAGAGGGGTAAGCGATGTATTATATTATTAAGTAGTAATTATTGGGGGATCAGTTTATTACTTCATAACAATAGAAAACTGATCCCCTACTTTATGCCCAGTAGAAGACTTAATCATGTTTTCAACTATTATATTCAGTCAGTCAGTTAATCGCCATACGTGATACATGCTTTGGGCGATCATGTCTCGAAAGAGACATGACTGACTGGACAGAAGATTATCCCGCAGTAGGTTGTTATTGCTTTCTGCAGTAGACTTGTTTCCAGCCAAGTCTATAGAACCCAATCTGTCCTCTTATTTAACCCATAACTGGAGGAAAGACACGGATTAATACCTTTCCCAAGGGTATTTGAGCGTAAGTGAATGCAACGAATTCAACTAGAATTCGAACTCGGCTCTCCAATTTCACGTTCCAAGACGATATTTACTGTATGACAACGCACATATATATGACTTATATAAAAGATTTAGAAGTTAATGTTTCGGGGGAAAAACATACTGAAAATTAAGTCTCCGGATTTATTTTGAAAATTAATATCATTAAAGATTTTGGACAAAATAGCATTGTCATGACAAGAAGACAAATGATGGAACTGAAGCCTCTGCACAGCTCCCTATAGTACCATGAGTATATGACTGTTAATATCGAATGATGACTTACAATCCCACATTTCTCTGAAGAGAAAAAAGTTTCTTCAATATTCAAGTGCCTGCCTACACTGAAAATCAGTATTTGAAAGACCAACTTTTACCAGGACCTACAGCATATGTAGTAAATACGTAGGTATTAAATATTTAACTATATAAACATGAAGTGCGATAATTTGCATATTATTTACTGTTATTT
>JBBBDQ010000525.1:862500-865000 GCA_037127315.1 Ascarosepion bandense | reverse complement strand
TCTGTCTATCTATCTATCTATCTATCTATCTATCTATCTATCTATCTATCTATCACAGTCTGTTCATATCTGTCTATCTATCTATCTATCTATCTATTTATATATCTCTGTTCATATCTATCTATCTATCTATCTATCTATCTATTTATATATCTCTGTTCATATCTATCTATCTATCTATCTATCTATCTATTTATATATCTCTGTTCATATCTATCTATCTATCTATCTATCTATCTATCTATCTATCTCAGTCTGTTCATATCTATCTATCGATATGTCTATCTATCTCAGTCTGTTCATATCTATCTATCTATCTCAGTCTGTTCATATCTATCTATCTATCTCAGTCTGTTCATATCTATCTATCTATCTATCTATCTATCTATCTATCTATCTATCTATCTCAGTGTGTTCATATCTATCTATCTATCTATCTATCTATCTATCTATCTCAGTCTGTTCATATCTATCTATCTATCTATCTCAGTCTGTTCATATCTATCTATCTATCTATCTCAGTCTGTTCATATCTATCTATCTATCTATCTATCTATCTATCTATCTATCTCAGTCTGTTCATATCTATCTATCTATCTCAGTCTGTTCAAATCTATCTATCTATCTATCTCAG
Source organism: Ascarosepion bandense (assembly GCA_037127315.1). Lineage (NCBI taxonomy): Eukaryota > Metazoa > Mollusca > Cephalopoda > Sepiida > Sepiidae > Ascarosepion > Ascarosepion bandense. The sequence goes on along the minus strand of JBBBDQ010000525.1, from coordinate 864,366 downwards.
TCTGTCCATATCTATCTATCTATCTATCTCAGTCTGTTCATATCTATCTATCTATCTATCTATCTCAGTCTGTTCATATCTATCTATCTATCTATCTCAGTCTGTTCATATCTATCTATCTGTCTATATCAGTCTCTTCATATCTATCTATCTATCTATATCAGTCTCTTCATATCTATCTATCTATCTCTGTTCATATCAATCTATCGATCTATCTATCTCAGTGTGTTCATATCTATCTATCTATCTATCTATCTATCTCAGTCTGTTCATATCTATCTATCTATCTATCTATCTATCTATCTCAGTCTGTTCATAACTATCTATCTATCTATCTATCTATCTATCTATCTATCTGTTCAAGTCTGTTCATATCTATCTATCTATCTATCTATCTATCTATCTATCTGTCTGTTCATATCTATCTATCTATCTCAGTCTGATCATATCTATCTACCTATCTATCTATCTATATATCTATCTATCTATCTCAGTCTGTTCATATCTATCTATCGATCTATCTATCTATTTTTCTCAGTCTGTTCATATCTATCTATCTATCTCAGTCTGTTCATATCTATCTATCTATCTCAGTCTGTTCATATCTATCTATCTATCTATCTATCTCAGTCTGTTCTATCTATCTATCTATCTCAGTCTGTTCATATCTATCTATCTATCTATCTATCTATCTATCTATCTCAGTCTGTTCTATCTATCTATCTATCTATCTATCTATCTATCTATCTATCTATCTAGTCTGTTCATCTATCTATCTATCTATCTATCTATCTATCTATCTATCTATCTATCTATCTCAGCCTGTTCATATCTATCTATCTATCTCAGACTGTTCATATCTATCTATCTATCTCAGCCTATTCATATCTATCTATCTATCTCAGTCTGTTCATATCTATCTATCTATCTATCTAATTATCTATCTATCTATCTATCTATCTATCTCAGTCTGTTCATATCTATCTATCTATCTATCTATCTATATATATATATATATATATATATATCTCAGTCTGTTCATATCAATCTATCGATCTATCTATCTATCTCAGTCTGTTCATATCTATCTATCTATCTATCTCAGTCTGTTCATATCTATCTATCTATCTCAGTCTGTTTATATCTATCTATATATGTATCTCGGTCTGTTCATATCTATCTATCTATCTCAGTCTGTTCATGTCTATCTATATATATATCTCGGTCTGTTCATATCTATCTATCTATCTCAGTCTGTTCATATCTATCTATATATATATCTCGGTCTGTTCATATCTATCTATCTATCTATCTATCTATCTATCTATCTATCTATCTATCTATCTATCACAGTCTGTTCATATCTGTCTATCTATCTATCTATCTATATTATATCTCTGTTCTATCTATTCATATCTATCTATCTATCTATCTATCTATTTATATATCTCTGTTCATATCTATCTATCTATCTATCTATCTATCTATCTATCTATCTCAGTCTGTTCATATCTATCTATCGATATGTCTATCTATCTCAGTCTGTTCATATCTATCTATCTATCTCAGTCTGTTCATATCTATCTATCTATCTATCTATCTATCTATCTATCTATATATCTATCTATCTATCTCAGTGTGTTCTATCTATCTATCTATCTATCTATCTATCTATCTATCTCAGTCTGTTCATGTCTATCTATCTATCTATCTATCGATCTATCTCAGTCTGTTCATATCTATCTATATATGTATCTCAGTCTGTTCATATCTATCTATCTATCTATCTATCAATCTATCTATCTCAGTTTGTTCATGTCTATCTATCTATCTATCGATCTATCTCAGTCTGTTCATATCTATCTA
>JBBBDQ010000525.1:825000-827500 GCA_037127315.1 Ascarosepion bandense | reverse complement strand
ATCTATCTATCTATCTAATTCGCTGTTCATTATCTATCTATCTATCTATCTATCTATCTATTCTAATTCTGTTCATTATCTATCTATCTATCTATCTATCTATCTAATTCGCTGTTCATTATCTATCTATCTATCTATCTAATTCGCTTGTTCATTATCTATCTATCTATCTATCTATCTATCTAATTCGCTGTTCATTATCTATCTATCTATCTATCTATCTATCTATCTAATTCGCTGTTCATTATCTATCTATCTATCTATCTATCTAATTCGCCGTTCATTATCTATCTATCTATCTATCTATCTATCTATCTATCTAATTCGCTGTTCATTATCTATCTATCTATCTATCTATCTATCTATCTATCGAACTGTTCATTATCTATCTATCTATCTATCTATCTATCTATCTATCTATCTAATTCGCTGTTCTTATTATCTATCTATCTATCTATCTATCTATCTATCTATCTAATTCGCTGTTCATTATCTATCTATCTATCTATCTATCTATCTAATTCGCTATTCATTATCTATCTATCTATCTATCTATCTAATTCGCTGTTCATTATCTATCTATCTATCTATCTATCTATCTAATTCGTGTTCATTATCTATCTATCTATCTATCTATCTAATTCGTGATTCATTATCTATCTATCTCTCTATCTATCTAATTCGCTTTCATTATCTATCTATCTATCTATCTATCTATCTATCTCTCTAATTCGCTTTTCATTATCTATCTATCTAATTCGCTTTTCATTATCTATCTATCTATCTATCTAATTCGCTTTTCATTATCTATCTATCTATCTATCTATCTATCTAATTCGCTTTTCATTATCTATCTATCATTCTATCTATCTATCTATCTATCTATCTATCTATCTAATTCGCTGTTCATTATCTATCTATCTATCCATCTATCTAATTCGCTGTTCATTATCTATCTATCTATCTATCTGTCTAATTCGCTGTTCATTATCTATCTATCTATCTATCTATCTATCTATATATCTATCTATCTAATTCGCTGTTCATTATCTATCTATCTATCTATCTATCTATCTATCTATCTAATTCGCTGTTCATTATCTATCTATCTATCTATCTATCTATCTCAGTCTGTTCATATCTATCTATCTATCTATCTGTCTATATATCTATCTATCTATCTCAGTCTGTTCATATCTATCTATCTATCTATCTATCTCAGTCTGTTCATATCTATCTATCTATCTATCTATCTCAGTCTGTTCATATCTATCTATCTCAGTCTGTTCATATCTATCTATCTATCTATCTCAGTCTGTTCATATCTATCTATCTATCTATCTATCTATCTATCTATCTATCTATCTCAGTCTGTTCATATCTATCTATCTATCTCAGTCTGTTCTTATCTATGTATCTATCTATCTCAGTCTGTTCATATCTATCTATCTATCTATCTATCTCAGTCTGTTCATATCTATCTATCTATCTATCTCAGTCTGTTCATATCTATCTATCTATCTATCTATCTATCTCAGTCTGTTCATATCTATCTATGTATCTAACTATCTCAATCTGTTCATATCTATCTATCTATCTATCTATCTATCTATCTATCTATCTATCTATCTATCTCAGTCTGTTCATATCTATCTATCTATCTATCTATCTCAGTCTGTTCATATCTATCTATCTATCTATCTATCTCAGTCTGTTCATATCTATCTATCTATCTATCTCAGTCTGTTCATATCTATCTATCTATCTATCTCAGTCTGTTCATATCTATCTATATATATATCTCAGTCTGTTCATATCTATCTATCTATCTATCTCAGTCTGTTCATATCTATCTATCTGTCTATCTATCTATCTATCTATCTATCTCAGTCTCTTCATATCTATCTATCTATCTATCTATCTATCTATCTAATCTCTTCATATCTATCTATCTATCTATCTATCTATATCTCTTATCTATCTATCTATCTATCTATCTATCTCTTTTCATATCAATCTATCGATCTATCTATCTATCTCAGTCTGTTCATATCTATCTATCGATATATCTATCTATCTCAGTCTGTTCATATCTATCTATCCATATATCTATCTATCTCAGTCTGTTCATATCTATCTATCTATCTCAGTCTGTTCATATCTATCTATCTATCTCAGTCTGTTCATATCTATCTATCTATCTATCTATCTATCTATCTATCTATCTATCTATCTATCTCAGTCTGTTCATATCTATCTATCTATCTATCTATCTATCTATCTATCTAATTCGCTGTTCATTTTCTATCTATCTATCTAATTCGCTGTTCATTTTCTATCTATCTATCTGTCTATTTCGCTGTTCATTATCTATCAATCTATCTATCTACCTATCTATCTATTTAATTCGCTGTTCATTTTCTATTTATCTATCTACCTATCTATCTATCTAATTCGCTGTTCATTTTCTATCTATCTATCTACCTATCTATCTATCTAA
>JBBBDQ010000525.1:707500-815000 GCA_037127315.1 Ascarosepion bandense | reverse complement strand
ATCTATCTATCTATCTAATTTGTTGTTTATTATCTATCTATCTATCTATCTATCTATCTATCTAAGCGTTCATTATCTATCTATCTATCTATCTATCTATCTCTATCTATCTAATTCGTTCATTATCTATCTATCTATCTAATTCGCTGTTCATTATCTATCTATCTATCTATGTAATTCGCTGTTCATTGTCTATCTATCTATCTATGTAATTCGTTGTTCATTGTCTATCTATCTATCTATCTATCTATCTATCTATCTAATTCGTTGTTTATTATCTATCTATCTATCTATCTATCTATCTAATTTGTTGTTTATTATCTATCTATCTATCTATCTATCTATCTATCTATGTCTTTTCAAATCAATTTATCTATCTATGTCTGTTTAAATCTATCTATCTATCTATGTCTGTTTAAATCTATCTATCTATCTATGTCTGTTTAAATCTATCTATCTATCTATGTCTGTTTAAATCTATCTATCTATCTATGTCTGTTTAAATCTATCTATCTATCTATGTCTGTTTAAATCAATCTATCTATCTATGTCTTTTTAAATCAATCTATCTATCTATGTCTGTTTAAATCAATCAATCTATCTATGTCTGTTTAAATCAATCAATCTATCTATGCCTGTTTAAATCAATCAATCACTCTATATGTGTTTAAATCAATCAATCATTCAATCAATCTGTCTATCTGTCTATGTTTACATATAGCTAGTTAGCTATCTCATTCTGTTCATATTTGTCTCTTTATATGTTTGTCTGATGTCTCTGTTTTGACTTACTAGCTGTCTCATTCCATTTATGTGAATATTTCTTTGTTTATATATCTATGCTTATTGGATAACAATGTTGTGTAATAGCAAGCTTGTCTTGCTAGAATTATTACAATTGAGTAGTAAGTTTGATCCTCACTGGGTGTCCCATACTTTCGGCCTTGAGCCATATCTAAGCTGAGTTTAGAAACTCACCATTTTACGTTTTGTAAACGACCTAATACCAAAAAGTTCCCACTTTCATCTCTGTCTCTCTCTCCTGCACACAGAGAGAGAGAGAGAGAGAGAGAGAGAGAGAGAGAGAGAGAGTCTGAAACGCAACTACTAACAATCTTCCTTTCTTTTCTCGCGATCCCCTATCTCCTCACGCATTTTTCTCATGATATAAATTTACGGTCTTCTTAACTTTGGGGTTGGATGAAGGAAGAAATTTCCGTTTTTACATAAAGAAGCTAAATATTTCAGTTTTACAATCTGCATAACTCCATATGATTATGGGTAAACTTCATTATTCTTACAAATAAGAATTTCCTATTACTCGAAACATTAATTTAGGGGATTCTATGTTCGAGTAGATGCCATGTTTTGTTGTTTTGAAACAGCTTGAATTATGTCTAACGGACTGCGCATTCCAGAATCTTGATAAAGAAAATGTACTCTCCGACATTTTTCAAATTTATGTCTCTCTTTATAGGGGAAACTACCGTCTGATACGACGTGCTTCAAACTACTCGGATACATGTGGCTTTTCTTACAAATGGAGACACAGGTTCGAACCATGCAGAAGAGCACATTTTCTTTAAGTTTCTCGAATGCGCAGGCCGGTAGACATAATTCACATAACATATAACATTTCAGCACCCCCAATATATATATATTACTCACGACTCTAGGTTTCATGCATTTCACCAATCTTCAGCACTGTACCATTCACATCTGATTCATATTTATTTATATATATATATATATATATATATATATATATATATATATATATAAATTATATATTATATATACACGCGTATACACACACACGCGCGTGCGTTCACACACAGACACACACACACATATATATATATATATATTTATTTACCTCTTTATCTGTTTATTGATATAGTGGCTAATTATCGCTCTCTCTCTCTCTCTCTCCTCTGTCTTTCTCTCTTTCTTTGTGCTAGTCTGTGTGTGTGTGTGTGTGTGTGTGTGTGTGTGTGTGTGTGTGTGTGTGTGTGTGTGTGTGTGTGTGTGATCTACTAATTTGCATTCTAACCTTAACCCTACCATACATTTATGCATTTAAATCTATACGATATTGTCTTTATATAAAGATTCAGAAGGAGGACTTGAAAAATCGGATACAAATCGGATAGAAAGAAGAGAGACAGTGGAAAGCAGCGCGTGACATATTTAATGAGCTTGAGCAAATGGATGGCAGAACAGGGTTTGGGAAAAATAACAGAAAGACAAAACTTACAAGAGACAGAAATATGTGGAGGGCCAGGATCGCCTACGTCCTGAATGGACACAGCATATAAAAAAAAGAAAAGAAGCTAAATTTCAAAGAAAAAATAAAAGTAGCAACAGTTTCTGGGATTGTCTAAACCACTGATGTCACGCAATATGTAACATGTAATTGGGTCGACTTTTCTTTTCTTTTTTCTCACCAGAATTTTTTTTTCTTTTATATATATCATCTTTTCACCCCAAGCATAGCAGTACTGTCACTGGTAGGCAGGTTTGATTTGAGTTTTGTCTAACGGCATATCAACACCTCTGTGGGTGAATTTAATGCAAAAAAGGTAAGGTCTTAAGGTATTCTTTTTTAATGTTCGGTTTTGATTTAGTCAGATTTTAATGATTTTTTTATTTTTATTTTAAAAACTGAAGATGTCTTCTAGTTTTATATTCAAAAATGTATTGCAGGTAATATTTTTTTCCTTCAAAAATATATTAATTGCAATATTTTTCCTCTTCAAAAATGTGTTATGGTAATAACGTTTTTTTTTTAAGTATATTTTTCTATAAAAGTCTATTTTTATGTATAGATTTATGTGGACCTGGGAACAACAGCAATTAAGAGGTGGTTGGTTCCATGTTCCTCCCAACCTCCCAATCAGAGGCTTTGCTGCTGGATGCAGTTTACCGTCATACCCAGGACCCTGGTGCGCAGGGACTGGATGAGAGGAGAGCGAGAAGAACAAGATAAAGGGGATGTCGAAGAAAGGATTAGAGAAAGATAGGAACCAAGGAGTTAAAAGATGGGAACTGAAATTGCATTTAAACTCTTGGAGATTGTAACTATGAGGAAAACAAGTATACGGAAGGGAGTTCCACAGACGGGAAGTGCGAGGAAAAAAAAACTATTAGAGTAAAAGTGATGGTTACATTTGACTGTTTTGACTGTAAAAGGATGGAACCTAATTGCCAGTTTAGTAGCTCGAGTAGAGGAGACACCAGAGTAGAAGCCGTGAAAATATTTGTAGAAAAGACAGAGAGAAGCCACATTAACACTCTGAGGAGGAAACATTTCTCGCTAAAGAGAGAGAAAATAAAACTAAAAGAAATCGCTAAATTATCTTCCTTATTTTTATTCTCTCACTTTCTGTTATCTTCTCTTTTTCTTACTATTTTTAATCTCCACCTGTCTCTGTTATTTGCTTTCTTTCCTCTCCTTCACTCTTTTCTTTCTTCTTGTCTCTCACAAATTCCAGGTGCCATAAGCTTTGATGTGCGGCTGATGTAATGGATAAAGACTTGAACTTGGATAATCGGAGACCCGAGTTCTAATTCAAGTTGAGCTCATTATATTCCCTTATTCCCAAATTACGCGCAATTACGCAACATATATATATATATATATATATATATATATATATATATGTGTGTGTGTGTGTGTGTGTGTGTGTGTGTGTGTATTTACGCGCAAATACGCTTGGGAAAAGTTTGTATCCACCTTCCTCCAGCTATGGGTTAATTAGTAGAACTTGTATGAATAAATCATTAATATCTAAAAAAAAAAAACAAAAGTTAAAAAAAAAACTTCTTACAGTCCAAATATATTTTCTGCTTTTAAATAACCTGAAAAAGGTTCATAAGTCGTAAAGAATAAATAATCGATCAATATATCTCTCACAATGCTAATTTTCTTCTTTCTCTTTTTTTCTTTTCTATTTTTTTTTTGTTTTTTTTTTGTTTTCTATAACAGTTTAATGGGGTGTGAAAAAGAGTTTAAGTCTTTTTTTTCTGTACTGTACAAATGTCATTACGAAGAGCCGGCTTATCTTAAATCCTTTTTTAATTCCGCTCCCTCTCTTTTTCTCTCCTCTTCTCTATTCCTTTCCTCTCTCTTTTTCTTTCTCTCTCTCTCTCTCACCCACGCACAAACTCTACATCTCAACAATTTTTGCATCACTGAACCTATCACTCTTCACTCTCTTTACTTCTCTCTCTCTCTCTCTCTAGATATATATATATATATATGTCATTCGCACACATACACACACACACACACACACACACACACACACATATATATATAGATATATATATAGAGAGAGAGAGAGAAAGAGAGAGAGAGAAAGAGAGAGTGAGTGTGTATGTGTAGATATCTTCACTAAATCGCTAAAAAACAGCATAGTAAGAAGGAAAAAGGTCCCAAACTTAATAAAAACGAAACGTTTTCTATCAAAATGTTTATCTTTTGTTTACATATGTGTCGATCGCTCAAAAATGTCCGAAAAATTGAAAAAAAAAATTTTTAATCTCAAAATTTTAGATTCCAATCAATATAGTTTCTGTTTGAAATACACCAGAGTATTTTGCTTACTGGAAATAGTAAATTTAATCATTTAGTTTTCAATTAAAACTAAAATGAAAATATCAAGAAAACATTTTTATTTTAAAAAATTAATTTAAAAGTTAGTTCTCGAAAATGAGTGGAGATACCTAAATATATTTGTCATCCACATACAAGCCTGTTTCACAGCTCATCAGTGTGTCTAGGCATCTACTTGCTTCTGGCCGGGATCGAAACTCGACCGATTTGGTGTCAGCCGGTGTCTCCGCTCTCTAAGCCATAGAATGAGAGAAGGGAAATTTTTGCGTGTTATATATCTTCTTCTATGTGTCCTGTTCTTTCAGGACGTAGGCCATCATGGTTTTTCACGTTTCCCTATCCCTGGTGGCTCTTAGTATGTTTTCTCCTGTTATACCTCGCAACCCCCGTTCCGTCACCACCTGAAGCGGTGTATGCACACGTCAGTCACCGAAAGAACTCAATTCATTACAAAAGAGTAACGCGTAAATCGCAGAAATAGTAACTGATTTTAAAATTTTCTTCTCCAGAGAGCTAAATGAGAACATAATATATTTGTCATTCACATACAAGCCCTTTTCGCTGTATTGCAGCTCATCAGTGTGGCTAGACATCCACTTGCTTCTTGCCGGGATCGAAACTCTACTGAAAGTGTCAGTCTATATATGTATAGAGAGAGAAAGAGAGAAAGAGAGAGAGAGAGAGAGAGAGAGAGATAGTGAATTACCAAAAAATGAAAGAAAAGATATATTCTCTCTCTCTCTCTCTCTCTCCCCTGCTGGCTGCAGTGGGGGGGAATATTTCGTGCGTTTGCCTTGTCAACTGTATTTCCCTTTTCTTTAAGAGAGTCATTAAGAAAAAGACAATGTATTTATCCACACACAAAATAACCAGTATGTACGAATATGAAAAAGAAATACGACCCAACAAAAACTACCAAAATAAAAAAATAAAAAATAAACAAACACGAGAAAAGAGAAGAATGTGAAAAAAAAAAAATGCGGGTAAACCAGAGAAAAAAGAAATTTGGTAAATGAATTTACAGTGCAAAAATTCCTTTCACGGTAAAAAAAAAAAAAAAACAATTTCTCAAATAGCAAACGAAATGGAAATTCATTTTATTTGCCATTTTTGCGAGAAGAATTTTCTATGAAGAACCACCCGTTGAATATGGACGTTTGGTGTGTGGCGGGAAAAGATTCGAGCAGGGGGTGGAAATGGAGATGAAAATGCTTTGTAAAACACATCAAAAAGACAGTTTGCATTAAAATGTCATGCAAGAATTATTTTTTAGATAAGGAAAAAACACAAAAACAAAAACGAAATTAATATGTCAATACACTAGACGAAAAAAAGAAATGGCAACCCTCATTTAATGTAATAATTTATTATCATGTGACTTCCTAGAAAAGGTTCGGGCAGTTTTCGAAACATTCATGTTTAATCAGCTGAAGAAAAAGAAGGCTCCGCTAAACCCTCCAAATATTGACAAACCGTAAGCATTTTCAGCAACATTAATTCTAGAAACCTTATTTACTGCCAAATAACTATTTTAAAATGAAACTTAACAGCAAGACCTGTCACACTTTCATTCTTTTTTCCTATTTTGATTTTTTGAAGAATCATAATTCTTAGTGAATGATTCAATAGACACCTCGCAACTTCCACAGCTATAAAATACCCGTGAGAATTTTTTTATTGCATACTTAAATAATTGAACTTAACAACTTTAACAATATTCAAATAACAAACGTAAGTACGAATACAGGTCATTATCTAAAGAAGTTAGATGGTAAAAAAAAATCAAAATTAACAGTCAGTCAAGTGACTGACTGGGCAGAAGATTATCCCGCAGTAGATTGTCATTGTTTTCTGCTGTATACTAGTTGTCAGCCAAGGCTACAGAACCCAATCTGTCTTATTATTTAACCCATAACTGGATAGAATAGGTACTTGTGCATAAGTGAATGCAAGGAATTTAATTATAATTCGAACTCGGCTTGCCGATTTGTCGTTCGAAGCCGATATCCACTGCACCACAACTTACATCCTAAAAAAAATTAACAAAGTTTTCAATTTCACTGAGGCAGATGTCAAAGTCGTAAGAGCATTATCGCTTCCTCTATTTTATCTTACTTTTGACATTATGATACATCGCAAGTGATAAAACAAGATGTTTGCACTTTTATCAAATCGGAAAAAATTCAGTAAACAAACAAACTGAATTAAAAACAACAACAAAAAAACAAAAAACAAAAAACAAAACGTATAAACTTTTTGTTACCTAATACTGTGTATATTTATATATTCAGTATTTTGTGGCCCATTAGACGCATCGGTTAATCGGGATAAGTCTAAACTTCACATGAAATTATTGGGAAAATATACCATGGATATTGAATCTAAATTGTTACTAATTCATAAATCCAAAAACAAGATTTCAATGATACCTTGAAGCACGTAAGCTTATTTGAAGAGTTATACCTTGAAAAAAAAAAGATATATATGTCACGAAATACGACATACTTACATATTTAAAATGAAGTGGTTAGAACGTTCGCTTTCTAACCAAGAGGCCTATGTTCGATTCTCATTGTCGATTTGTCATCAGGAATGATGTTACTGATTTGGAAGAGGTAATCTCAGCGTGCGTGAAAATGCATGAAAACCATACCACTGGGTTTCAACCCAAGTAAGGTAATAATGCCCCTAAGAGGTGGGGGGGGCTACTTTGATTGAAAGTGAATGAAAAGAATTTAGGAAAAGAAACTGGAAGCAAAGGATAAACCTCTACTCCTGTTCAAAAAGATAAGGAAGGAGTATGAACTAGGCAATAGACAAATCCAAGCCTTGGGTGTGAAACGATGTTTAGACTGGAACGAAGTTACAAGTCATCGTGACCGAGGGTTTGAGCATACTGGCTTTGTTCGGACTCTTGATCACGCTTGATAACGCGCACTCTTCCAGAAACAACTGCAGTATATGGGCCCACATGTCGGTGTTAGACAAACGCAAATATGCCAGAGCAACAGAGAGTAGCTAGCCGCCCACGTAGAGAGGCATTCTCGGACACGAGTGGCTGCTCTATTTAGATTTAGAAACTGAAGTGTCAAAATCTTCACACTCCAGATTTGAACTTTACCGTAGTGCATGTAAGCTTATCTTAAAGGTCAGATTTTGAAAAATAAAGTGTTACTTATATGCCGTCAAATATGATAGAGTTACATATTAAAATGAGTTGCCTAAAACTTGACATCAGATTTGGACGTCACTGTGAAGCACGTAAACTTATTTCATTTTTGTTATGGTGAAACACACCTATTTCTCAGATAATGGACTCTCCCTTCTATATTAATAAGAGTCAACAGGAAGTTCTTGAGAAGCATTTGGGAAGTTCATAGGAGTTCTTTAGAGTTCTATTGGAGTTTAATAGAACTACTAGGCAGTTGTTATTAGTCGGCAGTTAGCCGAATACTAAGGAGTCAGTTTTCAGTGGAAGGTTACCAAGTTCCTAACATTTGGGGTGCGTTAAGTCGATTAGCAACCGACATAGCCCGATTATAACCTTCAGTGCGAAAACTACTCCACAACAATTTTTGAAAAAATAAAGTGAGCTTCTTATATGCCGCCAAATATGAAATATTTATTTAAACTGAAGTGCCAAAATATAGGTGCAGCAGTATAGTAGGCTATTTCGCTCTTGTCCACATATATAATTAAGCACAACCCGATAACTAATGTAATAGGTAAAGAGGTAGTGTAGATATGACAGTTTAGCTTCAGCATCCACAGGACGCAGTTTAACACCGTTTCACAGAATAACAGCTGAAGTCAGAAAGATGGAGCAGTCGACCATCGTAACGGTAATTGTTGTAGGTTAGTTTTTGTCAACAACCATTTTTTTATCAAATGTTTGTCTAATACCAGGTTCAAAAGCCACTCAAGGTAAAGGGTTAGTAAATATGAAAATATGAAGAATAGTTGGCCCGAGACTTAAAAATGTTAAGAATTTAGTTATAGGAGAAATATCCACTCGGGAGTCAGTGTGGAACTTCTTCCTTAACAATGGATTTGTTAGACTCGTAATGATATGCGTTGTGTTGTAGTGGATATCGGCTCGAAACGAGAAATCAGAAAGCTTACTTCGAATTTCATTTGAATTCGTTTCATTCACTTACGCGCAGATACCCTTGGGAAAGGTATTACTCCGTCATTTCTCCCTCCAGCTATGGATAAATAGCAAGGATAGATTGGGTTCTATAGCCTTGGTTGGCAACCAGCCTACCGCAGAAAGTAATGGTAAACATCTGCAAGAAAATTTTCTGCTCAGACAGTCATGTCTCTTTCGAGACATGATCGTCTTAGCGTGTATCATGCATTTCTGTTCTGTTGGAATTCGATTAGCTCACTGGTGAAACTAGCGTCTCTCTCGACAGTTGTGATAAACCCAGATTTTCTTGCAGACTATTTGAACCACTTTATATTCGTTTTGTTTCATTCTATTGTACACGATGGACACAAAAATAGTTCCAGGAACTCTCGGTTGACTACCTGATTCTCAATTGTTCTTCGCGTTCGCCATATTCAAAACCCAGTTAATCTTATATAGAATATATTAGCTTAGTCGCACTACTAATTTGCCTGAAGACAAAACACAAATCAGTTATGGACAGCCCAATAACGTGTCTGGTTTGGTATAACCACTGCAACAACACCTGCAGCTGACTTCATATAATTACTTAGAAGGGAATAGCAACGCGCTTAAGGAAGCTGTCTCTAATTTTTTCGTACTTAATTTTATATACTCTCTATCATATCATATCTATATTACATTATTATACCAAATTCTTATTCTTCTAATATATCATATCTTTTCAAACAATTATGACACTTCAAAGTGTCATTTTTTAAATATCTATGAACTGCAATGATTTCTTTTGAAATAATAGACTGATTTTTTAATTCAGAGTTGTCCTTCGTCTAAACTGACCGCTACCCAAAGTTTGAGAATTAAGTTTACTCCACTATTTAACCCCTAACTTGGGGTCTAAATTACAAAAAAAAAAAAACCCCTTAACTGGAGGATTTAAAGTTGTTCATATTGTCCAAAATATTTTCAGCTTATTTTGCTACTTTAAAGGAAAGGATAATTTTCTTTTGTTCTTGCTATTTTTTTCATGTTTAAATGTTGCTTGAATTCTAGTAGTAGTATTTATTCCAAGTTTATATGTATATAAACTTATTTATAGATGGAACTTTGTGTGTGTGTATGTGTGGCTATGTATGTGTGTGTCCGTTACCTATAGACTCCGAAACGGCTGAACCGATTTTCTTGAAAATTTACACAGTTGTACTATAAGCGTCTGCGAGTGTTCTCAGCTAGGTTTGTGTCGAGGGACCCCCGATAAATATTGAAAATCGATCATCGAAAAATTCGGTTTATAGAAGGAGTGGTCCGATTTTAATCAAATTTGATACACTCATAGACAAAGACATAAGAAATTGAGAAGTTTCAAGGTTGCAGTTCTTACAATAGTGCAGAAAATTGATAATATATATATATATATATATATATATATATATATATATATATAAGGCAAGATGTTTGTGTGTGTGTCTGTTTATCTGCCTGTATGTCTGTATGTTTTTTCAGCCCTTTTTTTTAATCATTTCACCCCGAGCAAGGTGGAAATGCCACTGATGTGCGGGGGGCTACATAACTGTAAAAAGATTAATTAGAAGAGAGTGAAGAGTACAAACCAGTTAGAAAGGAGCAATAGAAAGATGAGAATGCAGGTGTGATGACAGGTATATAGGTGGAGAGAAAGGGAAGGATATACGGGGTGGGGAGAGAGCTAGAGTCCAGTGGTTAATAGATGAGTATTGACATTGCATTTAAATTCTTGGAGGTTGTAGCCATCAGGAAAGCAAGAATATGGGAGCGAGTTCCACAGGCGGGAAGTGCGAGAGAAGAAGCTGCAAGAGTAGAATTGTCGTCTGCATTTGGCTAACCTGACTGTGAATGGGTGGGACCCAGTTTCCAGTCTGGTTGCACGAGTAAACACCTGTTGAGGAGGCACCAGTGACTTAAGTTCGTCCGAGCAGAAACCATGAAAGTATTTATAGAACAGACAAAGGGAGGCTACATTTCGTCGGTGGGTAGTCGAGACGCCAAGTCAGTACCTACCACATTACAGACTCTCCTTTGGAGCCTGTCGAGAACACTGAGGTGAACGGCAGGGGCGCCTGACCATAAATGGCACGGACGGATGGTTAACTTGTATATATGCAGGATGGATTCAGGCGGAAAAAACATCCTGGATCGACATAATGACCCAACATTCTTAGCAGTGGATTTAGCTATGGATTCGATATAGTGGTTCCATTTGAGGTCAGAAAAGAGGGTAAGGCCGAGAAGGCGCAGTGTATTGCTCTCAGGAAGAATCGCTTGGTCCATGCTTATGCGAGGCAGAAGAGGTTGCCTGTGATGGTTGACAGACAACAGCTTGGTCTTAGACGCATTGAAGTTGACAAGCCACTTCTTGCCCCAATTCACCACAGAGTGTAGATCCCATTCAAGGTCAGTAGCGAGATTATATCTATCCGCCACGACAGGTTTCTTACTGGTGCGTGAGTATATTGTGGTGTCATCTGCGTAGATGCCTACATGGCCCTTGATCTCATCAGGGCGGTCGTTGATGAAAATAAGGAAGAGCGTCGGGCCCAGGATAGAGCCCTGTGGGACACCGGCATTTGTGCTGTAGGAAGAAGAGGCATGCCCATTCAAAACAACCTTCATTTTGCGGTTATTTAAGAAAGATTGGATTAGGTCAAGCAGGCGACCGGTAATGCCGTAACCCCGTAGCTTGCATAGAAGGCCAGAGTGCCAAACCCTGTCAAAAACCTTGGAGATGTCCAGAGCAACCGCGCGAGCCTCGTCAGACTCATCAAGTGCCTGGAGCATGTACTCCGTTACGGCTGTTAGCAAGTTGGCAGTGGACCTGGCAAAGCGGAAGCCATATTGCCTGTCAGAGAAGAGTTTGTGGGCAGTAAGCTGTTGAACTATTTCAGCATTGATTATAGCCTCGAACACTTTCCCGAATATCGGTTTTATTTTAGTTTTTGCTTCGGGTTTGGCTCTAAGTAGGTATAATTGTAGTTCTTAATCTCAGCCATTATACCATTTACTCAGAGGACATATTTAGCCTTCAAAATTCAGTTTACGACGAAAAAAACTTATTTCATAGCGATACCAGGAAATCAATTTTTGACTTACATCCATTCATTTTTCTTTCAGCCTACGGTTTCGCTTTTTATTTTATTTTATTTTTTCTATTGCTTTTTAGTCTTTCGTGCCAACGTCCAAAGAGTCTGAGCTCCAGGACCATGGATTAGTTTTAATGCTTTCATTACACCCGAGCAACGCCGGGCTATACTGCTAGTATATGATAGATGTCAACATATTAACACTGAAAAGAGGGAATATTTGAGGAAAGTTTCAGCCAACATCTCGTCAGAGAAGATCGTTGTCAAAAACTTGATCCACAGCACAAATTTGGAAATTACTGTGAAGCACATAAGTTTATTTCATATTTATTATTATTATTATTATTATTATTAGTAGTAGTAGTAGTAGTAGTAGTAGTAGTAGTGGTAGTAGTAGTAGTATATAAGGAACAACGAAAAACATTATTTAGAATGCGATAGGTAAACTGTCGCCATTTTATTTTAATGCTGAAGCAATGAACATAGAGCTAGTCATAGAAAATTGTGGAGAAGATAGATTTTCTGGTGATCAAGGCAGATTTGCACTTGACTGAGAGTCCAAGACGCTGCAATTCAAACGTTGTGCTAATACTAATGTTAATGTAACCGTTTACTTATAAGGAAATATCCAACATTCATTGGCCGAGCAGCTGTGTTTTTGGGGAAGTTCTTTCCTAATTTTTTATTTGAAATTATATAGGATGTCAACTCTGGACTATGTCCTTATTTTCGTTTCGAGTTACATGTGATATCTATTTTAACTGTTGTCGCAGTTGAAAGTCTTCACTTGATGTGGTTTCTGTTATTTAGCACAGTACTTTGTTCGTGATTCTGTAGGTCCAATCCACGACGTTTACTCAAAGTCATTGTTAACCATAGATTTTCTGGTCGAGTGTTCCTGCTATCCACCTAGGGGTCCTTGACAAAATCCAACGGAGAATCTGTAATGTGATCAATCACGACTTGGCAGCTCAGATACAGTCGCTTTCTCACCGACGCAATGTGGCTTCCCTGTGTCTCTTCTACAAATACTTTCACAGTTTTTGCTCCGATGAACTTAGCTCACTGGTGCCCCCTATATATAAATTTACTCGAGCCACAAGATTAAAAAATAGGCCACCCCCTTTTACGATGAAACCAATAAGTTGTAAACGCAAATTCTACTCCACCAGCTTCTTTTCTCGCACTTCCCGCCTGTGGAATTCCCTTCCGTTTATTTGCTTTCCCGACAGATACAATCTTCAAGAATTCAAATGTAGAGTTAATAGTCATCTCCTATCTCACTAACCTGTATCCTCTCTCTCTCTCTCTCTCTCTCTCATGCTTCTTTCTTCGTCCACTCCACTCTCATCAGTATTCTCATCCTTCTCTTACCCACTTCCTAACACCCCCTATAACCTGTCACTCCTTCTCATAACTTTCCTCCTATGTAATCCCTTGTTCAACAGTGGCAGTAAAATGCCTTGCTTGGGGATACACGATTATATAAAAAAAACTGGCGTTATACAGCTGGTAGTAAATCAGTTGTAATTATGCGGATCCTGGGAATCAAAACATCCTTTTTTGTTCAAACCAGTTAGGATAGTTGCTCGCGGATGACATTTGAAAGAAACAGCTTGACAGCTAAGCGAATTCCACTTCTCAACTTTGAAGGGTCGTGATTTCTAAGAAATATGATGAATGCTCCAACATTCTCTTGAAACCTGTAAGCGGGAGTGGGAAATACAAGACAGCTCAAAAGAGTTGAAGAATTCAGTTGTTCTGAAGAGTTTCAGAATTGTTTGGAACTTTGTTAATTAACTGGTATAACTGAACATAACCAGGAATTTTTTGCAAATATTTTGTGTTTATATTTTCTATTGCATCATTCTTTTGAACAATAACGCTTTGCTTACCGACCCACTGGTAGTTTTTATAGTTTTCAGTCGAGTGAAATTTCAAAATCCCACAAAAGTTTTACTCTTTTATACTACAGGACAGCTTCTCATTTGTATTCATAACATGTGTTTGCAGAAAAAACTCATTTACCCAACTTTTACAATTGTGCTTTTTCTTCCGCTTCCTCTCCATCCAGCTCTTCTTCTTCTTCTTCTTCTTCTTCTTCTTCTTCTTCTTGAAAGTAACATGTTTTCACAGGACCAAATTCCAGTCATTTGCATAATTGCATAATTCCCAGTTTGTCACAGTTCCTACCTATTGTACCTCTTTGGTGTGGAGTAAATAACCTACCCCGGTGACTAAATGAACTAGTCTAAAGACTTAAATAAAGAACTCCAAGTTTTAAAAAAAAAACAATTTCTGCTGTTTGACTTGCAACTGAAACTTTCTATTTTCGAGTAGAGCTCTTTTTATCGTGAATGTTGGATTGCTCACTAGTCCCTCTTAATGGATGGTTTTTCCGACGTCCCGGCATTGACCCATAATGCGTTATATTACATGCTAGTTAGGGTTCAAGATGTTCTGTTAGGTGTGCTCGGTTTAACGAGACAGGAGGTTCGCTCCATATGGCCTCGGTCTCCTGGGTTGAAATACCACACTAGCGATAACGCATCACTCACCTGGCTGGTGTTGAGAGGCAAGAAACTTTGTGAATCGGCAAGAAACTATTTGGCGGTGTTGAAAAAATCTCTAAACAGCGCTCGCTCCGTTGAATCGCTGGAGTCCCTAGGACATGCCTCCTACTTTGGGCCCGTTGTGCAAGTTTATTGAAGACATCATGGTTCTTTATCCTCGAGTTCAGTTCTGTTTGTAGTGATGCCGTACCATCTTTGACTAAGGCTGAGCATTGTGTTGTGTTTTTGCTTAATAGGTGTTATGCGAGTCGTGATATGGACGACGCGGCAGAACGAATTCTGTGGAGACAAGAAGTTTACCTCTTCCCAATTAATCTTGTTCTTTAGGCATCAGCTTAAAACCAAGATTAGGACTGAAAGTAAACTACTGCCTCCATCAGAATTTGGCAAAAGGCGGGTGAAACTTGAATGTCTTTTCGAGTAAAAGGAGTTGACGTAAGAGTACTGGAAATTTCTGCTAACCCCATCCAAAATAGGGTAGTTTAGGCTTGTTTAGTTTTTGGTTTTTTCGTCAAAGTTAACTTAGCTAGAGAATGTATGCCCATTGACCCCCCCCCCTTTTTATTTTTTGCCCATAATATTTTTTTAGTTTAATTCCCACCCCCGTTAGGTGACAAAAGATGTCAGTTCTCTGGTGAATGCTGGCCTTCTTTCGTTTTTCGAGTGTGTTTTTGTGTTTGAATGAGTGTGTGTTTGTGGGAGTTTTGGGTCGAATGATTGTTAAAATTTTTTCAAGTCCCACATTAATTTCGTCAAGTTAACTGATCTTTCTGACATATTTAAGGATTGTGTGTGTGTGTTTTTTTTTTTATTAATATCACTGTTTCTGTTTTGTTTCTTGTAAGTGCATCCTGTTTTCATTGTAAACACTCAATGTTAAATTTTATTCCCCACTTACAGAGACAAATTGTACATATGGGGACTATTTTGGACTTCATAGAGTTTCTGGGATGTTATGATAGCTATAGTAAGAATAAGTAGGATTGTTTTGTTTTGATGTAAGAATTATTGTGGTATGTTTGGGTCTGTAATTGTGGTTACCTAAATTTAAGTATAAGACAGTTGAAAACCAGCCTTTCTCATCCCCAATTTTTGGCCTTGATCCACACTTGCGCAATTGCATCGTAGTAATCAGTCTTCAGAGTATTTCCTACAGACGTCACGGTGAGTATCTAAGCAAGACTTTATATTTTAACCGCTAGAAAACAACTTATAACAGGAGTGACGAGGAATCGAAACTCATTCGAGTTATAACTGGAATTACGAGAACGTCAAAACTCATGCTGAATATAAAAAGTAGAAAAATACTTGCTGCTTTGTTGCACAGGATACCAATGACAACAAGAATTTGAACAACATGGGTTTAGATTTTGTTTTCTTTGCGTGCAGAAAAAAATATATACATTCTTGCAAATGTGGAGGAAATATTTGTTTCTGGGGTACAAATCCAACATCATCAGTTGTTGGAACTACAAAAGTAACAACAAAAGTTGATTGAAATAATACGGAGGAATACAGACATTTCTCCAAGTTCTTTTTCTTCCTACGCTCTCACAAATGCCGTATCGAAATTTAGATAAAGTTCAGATAATAGAATGAACTTTTCTGCGTATTTTCAAAGATACGAACAAATTTTCAGAGAAGAATGCAGCGACTGGAAAGACGAGAAAAAATGAAACTTTTCTTAAGAATGTTAGCACTGGTGGTTCATGAAAAATCCTGTAACTTAGTACTACCAAAAAAAACGAAAAAAAACAGGAGAGATTTGTTTTGAAGAAACAAATATTCTGTCAAAAAGTTTTAGCGGCAAAAGCTCTTTATCTAACACTTGTTGGAAATGTATGAAGCTAACGAAAAAAAAATTGTTACATATGCTGTAATTGTTAACAAGGTATGTGAAAGACTCAGAATAAACGAACTGACTCCGGATATGCTTAAATGGTTAATTTACGTTCAGGAATTAACGGCGAAAATGACGCAGAAATACGGGCGAAAATTCTAACAAAGCAATAAACTTACACTACAGTAAATATTGGTCGAATCTTAAATCTGAGACGCGATGCCGAATAAATTCAGGAAAAAGAATGTGCATACGTACAGGTAAAAGAAAAACGTACAAAAAAGTAAGACATTCACATTTTAGATGTGGAAGTTTACACCTCAGATACGACGGTCCCTTTAAGAATTCAAAATACTACAAGTGAAGTGAAGTATAACATATAAAGTCACACTAAAAATAAACGAAGTAAACGTTCACACAGAAAAAATTGGCACATAATGTTGCGACGGAAAAATAATTACAGAACACAAAAAAAAATTGTGAATATGAAAATAAATAATGGGGATTTGAAAATGCTACTAGACACTGGTTGTGATATCACAATGATCAGTGAAGCGATAAAGAAATCGGAAATCCTATATTAAGAAGGACTTCCAAAGATACAAGTAGTATCTCATGTGAGAAACTATTTTTATTGGTGAAATGACTTGTAATATCTCATTCCGTAACAAGTGTTTAAAAACTAATGATCATATGTTAAAAACACTACGAAATTATTTATTACTGACTGGATTAAATTATTTCAGCTTTGAGAATTGCCTAAAAACATTCATTGCAAAAACGTAAATGGGCAAGCAATCAATTTTTTTTAAAAAATCCAAAAACCAGAATAAAAATTTAAAGGAAGAATTGAGAAAATGTTTTCCGGATTTTCTGTCGAATGAGTTGATTCGGTGTTCCATATTCAAAGCGGAATTTCAAGTGAAAAAAGGTTCGCTGCCAGTATTCAGACCGAAACAGAATGTACCATTCGCAACATTGGAGCAAAAAAAAAATGAAGAATTGGACAGACTTGAAAAAATAATATCTCATTTTCAATGCAGAGAAACTACTCTCTAGTGCTCAAATTTATTCTCCTCATAACGAAGGCAATTTCAACACACGGTCAGCTTAACGTACGAACCCGCACGCGTACTAGCCCACACCAGTTGGGAAAGTTTGTTTGCATGGTGTCGTAAGATATCAGTCTACATTCTTCTAATATTTGGTGACGGTTCATACTTCACATATTATAAATAGATTTAAATGCCCATCTGTAATTTATTTTAAGAAGATCCTTTTGCTTGGTTAATTCACATTAGAAAGCATCCTGTTTATATTACAAGTCCCACGACCCGTGAAGCACCTCGCGCATCAGTGAATTTCAGAAGCGCACTGAAGTGAACATTGCAAACCCACCCAAATTTTCTAACTAGGAGCGAAATGTGAAAAAAAAAAGAAGTTGATAGTTATAGACTAAATATCATTGATTTAAAAAAGTGCAACATTTTGCCTATGAAAGCAAGCTTACATTTCAACTTAATTAATTTTTTAAAATTACATTTCTTGTCTCCAAACAAGTTTCTTTTACTGGCAATGTTATCTTGAAACCATTATAAATTTTTACATAATATTACTTTCATCTTAATTTTTGTATCTTTTAATGCAACTATTCTGTCCGCGGGGTGTCTCGATTTTGGATAACTTTTTGACGAGTTAATCTAGTTGATCATTAATATTGAATAGTGCATTTATTCTTCACTGGGTTTCCCGGCTGTGGTATTATGACAAACTAAGCTATGCTTATCATAAAACAAGGATATGATTCCGGCTATAAGTCAGCAACAAGAATTGAAAATAAACAAGAATCGATAAGTTCCTTTACCCTCTTCTCTTCTAATTGAGTTTCAAGAGTCAAAAGGTTTAATCATTTCAACTCATTACCTATAATTACTAATGCACACTAAAGATCATTTTCCCTGAGTTACATATGTTGTAAGCAGATTTCAAGGGACGTAATCAACTTCGGAAAAATAGTTAAATCTATAAATAAATAAATAAAATAAAATAAAAAGATCAATATTTTTTAAATTTCAAAATCGTAAAACATAAATTTAATTTTTTGTAAATGATGTTTGGTTTCATATAGTGTAAAAATTATCAGTACCGAAATGTACTTTTCAATCATCAGTTATTGTGTAAAAACAAGTGAAAATTACAAAAATATTTTAAAACAAAGTTAGACTACGATTTTTAGTCAAACATTCTTCTTCTTCTTCTTCTTCTTCTTCTTCTTCTACTACTACTACTACTACTACTACTACTACTATGTGCTATGTTTCTTCAGGGCGTTGGTGATCATGACTGTACAAAATTTCCCGTCTATTGTAACTCTTAATAATTTTTTTTTTGTTATCTCTCCTAATAGTTGTTCCATCAGCAAGCTCGCTAGTTAGGTTATGCGTTGTTTTCCTCTGTTTCTCTTGCCTTTAATCTGACCTGTGAGTATCAATTTTTCCAAGCCTATCTTCCTCAATATGTGCCCTAGAAATGTCAACTGTTTCTTTTTTAATACTAAGTGTTCTTTTTGTTCCCATTTTCAAATGTTCAGTCCATGATATTCTCAGCATCCACATTTCTGTTACTCCAAAGGTTTTTGTTCATTTGTTAAGTAGATTGTTCAACATTCACAGGAGTTTATATAACAAAACATTTCGATATAAACACTAAGATAGATAGATAGATAGATAGATAGATAGATAGATAGATAGATAGATTACAGTAATATCACAATATTTAATGAAAATAGATAAAATATATGAATTATTTACGCTATTAACATTTTTCAGACTGTTTTTTTTTTTTTCATTTTGTTGCTTTATTTACGTTTCAAAGGCTGTACGTTCTGGTCTTCTCCAAGTGTTTGGGATTTCGAAACGAACCTTTTACTTCGTTCACCGGTGTAGACTGTTCTAGTTCCACGTGTGATGCAGCTTCCAGATATTTCAGTGTCAGTTATCTCTCTTTAATTCCACTCTTTCAAGATTTTGTTCACCACTGCTGTAGTCAGGTATTGAACTAACAACTCTTTGGGTTATGTCACTGGATTCAACCAACACACAGGGCCGGTGGACAAAATAAAGGTTTTAGTTCGAAATTCGAATCATCTGAGGAAGACCCGGATGTACAGTGTAAATAGTGCTAATAGTTGCAATACCTCATCTCAAAAATATAGACAGATTCTAAGAAGGCCGGCGCGTACAACATCCGAAACGTCGTGAATGTGACAATAAAAATGACAACAGTCCGAAAAATGTAAATCAGTGTAAATAATTACAATACCTCATTTCAGAAACATAAGCAGATGATATTAATTAGCCTTTTAAAAAAAATGTGCTGGTAATCTCTTCCTAGACTATGTTCTGCACTTGTACAAGTACAGGTGTAAAGAAAAGGTCAATGTTCATTTAAGCATCCCAAAACGAATCTAATAGAAGGCAGCATTTCTGTCTTCCTTTCCGAGCCCAGTGTACTAATGAGGAACGGGTGGCCTACGCTGGTGATTCGTCGCTGGGATGAGAATGCCCTTGAATAAAAATAATAGCTATCCCTATCTTCTCAATTTGACTATGTATTACATCGTGAAAACCGAAAGTTAATCAGCTCTACGAAAACTGTTTCAGAAATTAAATTCAGAAGTTAAAACAAGTTCGTTCATTAACTTAATTTAAATGTCAGTGCGAAGCTAATCATCGGCCAGACCAATCAGCTTCTTCAGAGGAGAATTGCTCAGCATCTTCCAGTGTATACCAGGAAAGGTCGACCACATAATTTGCATCAGTCTGCCGTTACATTCGGGTCTGCAATCGCTGAGCACCTTATGCATAATCGTGAGTAGGCTGTGTCGTACCGAGAGAGCATGTCCTCAATAGTGTGCATGTCACACTCTGATTATCACTTGAGGGTCCTAGAAAAGATTTTAATTAAATCACGACAGTGTAACAGAAGGAATAGTTACCAGGACTCAATGTAGTCTGTCTATGAAATAAATTCTGTTTTTTAGCATATTACTTGCTGGGTGTATTGATTTAAGCATGTACTTTTTAGTCGATCGTGCACAAAAATATTTGTTTCTACTTTCGCTTGTTATCTATAAGGAAAAATATCTACACTGTACAAATGTTATTTTGTACTGATGCCTACATATTATAAAACATATTATAACATAAAGTTAATATAATTAAAATATTTAAAAATTCTATTAATTATATTCTAGAGATAAACAGCACGTACGTTGTTCGTGACAAGTATAGCTTTTCTTGTAGATCACAATATAAAGTGTAGATCGCATACCAAAGTAGATCCATGACACGTTGATAACAAGCGAATGTAGCACAAAATATTCTACTATCCTCAATCGAGTTCTGAAGAGCGAAGAGCGATGAGCGGTTAACTCTTGATTTTTCTTCTTTTTTTTTTTTCCTCCTCTCCGCCTTTTTTGCGTCTTTTGTGTATTTTCATATTAAACTACTTTTGTGGTTTGTTTTATTTTCCATTTTTTTTTTCAATTATTATAATAATGCCTGTCCTGTATACAATTATTAAATATTGTACCTTCAACAAGATTTTCAAATTTAGTAGTGTAAACAAACTGAACATAGGATAAGCTGTTCTAGGAGTAGTTTCACACAATACCGCAAGATGCTATAAAGTCAAAAATTTAACCTAATAACTCGATTTGTTTTTTTAAACACCTTCGTTAGATCTACTCTCTCATATGAATATCATGCATAGCATCTAACTGACTCAGAAACTATCATGTATATGCAACCGTTTTCTCAGATCAGTAATTAAAATTGGCTTCAAGAGGATTAATCCTCTAAGTTTTAAAGAAGACAATCTCTCATTCGATCCTATAGGCTAAGGCTACAATAGTAGTTGAAGAATTAGAAACAGCTAAAATTTGTGGAGATAATAAGATGTTGGATTACCACACTACCTTAAACAAAAGGTTAAACAAGAAATTCCCATTAATACTAGAAAAAAACGATAACAATTAGCGGATCTGAGGAACCTATTTTAATGAAAAACGATAACAAATAGCGGATCTGAGGAACCTATTTTAATGAAAAACGATAACAATTAGCGGATCTGAGGAACCTATTTTAATGAAAAACGATAACAATTAGCGGATCTGAGGAACCTATTTTAATGAAAAACGATAACAATTAGCGGATCTGAGGAACCTATTTTAATGAAAAACGATAACAATTAGCGGATCTGAGGAACCTATTTTAATGAAAAACGATAACAATTAGCGGATCTGAGGAACCTATTTTAATGAAAAACGATAACAATTAGCGGATCTGAGGAACCTATTTTAATGAAAAACTGCTTTAGGAGAAAGATTTCACCCAACAGTAATGCTAACTCTTCAATCAGTCTATGTTTTCTCGTCAGAAAACTGCCGCTAATCTCACCGGAAACATTACCACAATAATAAATTGGAATATAAAATAGGAAACAATATAAATAAAAAAGCTTGAATACGAAATATAATTTGGTTTAACTCACCTTACACCAGCGAATTAAAAACAAAAGCATATCCTTCAAGTTAATCAAAAAATATTTCCTGAAAAACATCAACAATAATAAATAAATAACAAAAATATAATTAGCTCTTGTATGAAAATAGAATAATTAATTTTGAATATCTCGATAATTTAAATGTGTTCAAATAAAATTAATAAACAATGAATAGTTAAAACTAGTTACTTAAAATGCTATGCTTTTATCCTTCCATAAGTCTAAAACTATCCCATTCACATAATGGAACAATTTCAAATTAGATTAAGCACCGCCCCTCCATTTTCGATACCTAAGTTTTAAATTGAATTTTTAAAAATAAGAAACTTTTTCTTGCAACTTTAATTTTAGATTAATTGAAAGCTAAATGATTAAATTTACTATTTCCACTAAACTAAATACTCTGGTATATTTCAAACAGAAATTATATTCATTGGAATCTAAAATTTTGGGATTATTTTTCTATTTTCAATTTTTCCGCCATTTTTTGAACGATCGACACATTTGTAAACAAAAGTTAATTCTCGCTTTTAAAAATTTCGCTAAAATGAAATATATATATTTCACTCGTTATTTTTGGAAAATTAGCAAATTAAATTAATCTGATTTGAAACAAATATTACTTGTTTATGGCATGAAATTTAGAATAAAAGTATTTCTTAATCACAAAGGTCTGATTCGTTGACCTGTCAAGTAGGCAATGACAGCACCTGTTATCAATCAATCTGGAAATATAGTGACCAAAAGTTGACATAACCCAGTTAAACATTTCGTAAGGGGAATAACCCTTGAAATATGTGACCTTTTAATAACAAGTCCCTTATAAGTTTCGATAGTAAAAGCTGAAGCAGAACAACTTCAATCAACTAAGTTACATTTATTTGTATTAATTCTGTTTGTCTGTCTGTCTGTCTCTCTCTCTCTCTCTCTCTACATATATATATATATATATATATATATATATATATATATATATATATATATAAGAGACAATGAATGTCTATTATGTTTAATCATGAGCCGTTCTAAACATCATATTTTGGCTTTAATTTCAGTTGAAAATAAAGACAAAAATTCTTTAGCATTTGGATAATGTTTTATTAAGTTGGTTCTAAGCTTTCGGCTCACATGAGACATCTTCAGAGAGGTTATAAGGACGGTAACACAAAAACATCCACCATCATTAAAATCGTCGCTGATGGTGGATACAGGTATTCGATTAAAACATCCTGTTTTTTTTTTTGTTTTTTTTTTTGTTTTTTGTTTTGTTTTGTTTTGTTTTGTTTTTCAAAGTCTGCACATTGAAGAATACTTAATACAGAAAACAAATCCTACGGTAGGATTCGAATCTGCGTCCTCTTCGTAGGAGCATGCCGTAACAGACGATGTCTCCTCCTACCAAGGAGGACGCAGGTCCGAATACACTTTTTCTTTAAGTTTTCCCCGGACATCAGGCCAGTAAATGAAATAAAAATCGTAAGAAAAGAAAACTAAACGTTATACTTAAATAAGCATTTCCACTAAAAATAACGTTTGAAGCAATATATATATATATATATTGAGTGAAGACAGAACGAAGAAAAACATTTTTACCACGTCCAAAACATTAATTTAAAACAGTGCCCGATATATAATATATAGAGCTGTGAATATTTATTATAAATTATATTTTAGATCAAGTACAGAATTTTTTTTTATATCCACTGCAAATAATACATTTGTTTCGACATCGAAACTACAATGTCTCATCAGGCGGTGTGGACAGGAATGGAAAGCCTCTCTTCTTATATTTGGTCAGTTGTGTATGGGATGTTGGTGGATGTTAGTGATAAGGGAATAAGTCTTGTGGAATGACCGTTAGAATTTTGAAGAAAGTGGTGTGGATAGTGAATATGGTTGATTAATGAGTGTCTGGGAGTTTTCTAGACAGATTTAAAATTAGCAGTTAGAATGTAAGTTTTTATTATCTTGCGACTAGACTATATCCTTTGGATTTCTTAGAGGTGCAGGTAAGGGGTGAGATGCTTATTTTGTACAGAATATTTTTTTTATTTAAGCAGAGTTTTTATAAGTAATCTAATTTTGTATATTTAATCTTAATTTTGGATTTAAGAAATCGATTTTTTCTATTAAATTTTAAATTTTAATTATATCACAGTTTGGAAACCGATTTTTTCTATTCAATTTGAAATTTTAATTAGATCACCGTTTGCGGTAAGATTTAATGCAAGAGGTAAAATTTAATGTTAAAAATTTAAGTTAATAGGTAAGTAGGTAATAGGTGCGTAATAAGTTGAATTTTATGTAGGAGGAAAAATTAAATATTTGTATTTAAGGTGAATAGGTAATAGATGTGTTAGTATTTAAGGTAATAGTTGAAGTTTAATGTGTGTCTTAAGAACAGTTTTTATAATTAAACTAATTATGTATATTAAACCTTGCTTTAGAATTTAATAAATCAATTTTTTCTATAGAATGTTTAATTTAAATTTTTTTTTTAAATTAGATCACAGTTTGTGGTGTATGTAGGAGTGCTGTTAGTACAGTGACAGTGTATCATTTCTAGGGAGTCCTAGCTCTGGCTTTTGAAGTATTTTTTAGCATGATTGTAAGGTTAATTCTTTAATGTGCTTGCAGTTTACTGTGGTTTCATGCCTCTGGTTTAAAAGCTTGTTACTATTCATATATTTAATGATTTCAATTTTTCTTGAAGACAAAGGAAACATGGTTCCTTTATAGATTTAGCTGTTCTTGCTTGTTTAAGGATTTTCCATTTAACTTTAGGCGTTTTATTTTCGTCTTTTAACTTCCGAAAGTATTTGGAGAGAGACGTCACGTTTTGTTTTTCTTTGTTATTGAAGGATAAGAGGTGATTGTAAAATCACTTTTCAAATACGTTCATGGTATTTCTGATATATATTTTTTCATCTTTAGGATTCTCCATGGATGAAATCGATCACACATATATCAGGGATTTCGTTAGACATTTATTGGTCATGGGGCATTGGTTAGGGTTTCTACAGTTACAGAGGTTGTTATGGGGCGGACTGGTATTAGTGTTGGAGTTATTTTTGTTGTGTGCTTTTAATATTTTGATGTTATCTACTTTAATTATTTTTTCTACATTATTGGAACAGCTATAGCTTAGTTTTATTGTATTTTTATTGAAGATTTTGCTTAAAGGGTTATTTTTAGGGAAATGCTTATCTGTTAGTTTAAGAAATTTATGTCCCAGCTTGAAGTTAACTGATTGATTAAAAGGAGGATTATACCATATGATTTTCCTGTTTCCTGTTTTGCTTTTTGAACTCCTGAATTTTTCCACAAAGCTAATTTTTGATGATTGATATCCGCTTTCTTTAAGGATTCTGTCGTAAATTACCTTGTGTTTATCAAATATTTCTTTACTGAATGAGTGTGTGTTAATGTGGCGTTCTACTGATGATGGGGATATGCTTTATAATGGATGATGGCTGATTAGAATTGGGGTTTATATATATTGGGTTAGCATTGTTTTTCATATAAGGTTGGAAAGTGTTCGATACTAAGTCTAATGTTATGTCTAGGAAGTCTACTTGCTTGATATTAGGGTTAATCACTACGTTAAGACCAAAGGATTTAAAGACTTTATGAATTAATTTTCTAGTTTTATCAACCTTACCTTCAGTAGATTTATTTATTATCATGACTGACTGGGCAGAAGATTATCCCGGAATAGGTTTCCATTGCTTTCTGTGGTAGGCTGGTTACTAGCCAAGGCTATAAAACTTAATCTGTCCTATTATTTGACTCATAGCCAGAGGGGGAAATGTAATATATTATTAAGTACTAATTAATGGGGGATCAATTTATTACTTCATAACAATATAAAACTGATCCCCCACTTTAGAAGAATCATGTTTTCATCTATTATATTCAGTCAGTCAGTTAAGTACCATACGTGATAAACGCTTTGGGCGATCATGTCTCGAAAGAGACATGACTGACTGGGCAGAAGTTTATTCCGCAGTAGGTTGCCATTGCTTTCTGCGGTAGATTGGTTGCCAACCAAGGCTATAGAACCCAATCTGTTCTATTATTTAACCCATAACTGGAGGGAAGAGACGGATTAATGCTTTTCCCAAGGGTATTTGTACGCAAGTGAATGCAAGGAATATAACTGGAATTCGAACTCGGCTGCCCGATTTGTCGTTCCGAGTCGATATCCACTGCACCACAACGCACCAAAAACTTAAGTATCAGCTTCCTTCTTGTGGTCATACTCTCCAAAACCTGTTCGTTGCTCGCGTGTTCCGTCTCTGGTATTCTAAACATCCTTCCATATAACCACATTCCGGTTGCTTCAAGTCTTTCCTTTATCTCTGATGAGATTGTCCAGCATCCGCTGCCATATTGAAGAACAGACATCACATAATAATTCAGTATTCTCTTTTTTTTTCTATCGAACTCTTCCTGTCTCTCAATACTCGACTCAGCTTCTGCAACGCTTGTTCATGCCAATACGCCTTCGGATCTCTGTATCGCGTTTTCCGTCCTCTGTTAGAATGCATCCCAGGTATTTAAATTTCTGCACCTGTTTGATTTCAATATCACCAACTTGTAGTTTTGGGCTTCTCTTTTTACTGATTACTATTTCATTCAGTTTTCTTGTAGTTTATATGTAGCCCTTTCTTTCCGTTTTCTTTAACTAATTCCTGAAGGTCTTGTAGTTTCTTTCCTGTATCTGCTATCAGCACTGTATCATCTGCGCATCTTATATTGTTTAGACCGCGGCTGCTAATGACGAATCCTTTCAGGAACTCCAGAGCTCTCAGAATTGTCTCGCTGTATAAGTTGAATAAATCTAGTTAGAATACACATTCACGTCTTATAACCTTTTCTGTCCTTGTATATTTGCTGATCTCATTTCTTCTTCTTCTTCTTCTTCTTCTTCTTCTTCTTCTTCTTCTTCTTTCTTTCTTTTCCTTCTTGGTCCTCTTCTTCTATACCTACTATTTCTTCTTCTTTATCCCCTCTTCATTCTTCTTGTTCCTCTTCTTTTTCTTTTTCTTCTTCGCCTCCTGTTCTTTTTCTATATCTCCTATTCTTTCCTCTTTTTATCTCCTTTTCTTCTTCTTCTTCTTCTTCTTCTTCTTCTTCTTCTTCTTCTTCTCTTTCCCTCATTTATTCTTTTTCTCTTTTTCTTTTTATCTCATTTCTTTTTTTCACCGTCATTCGTTTTTTATTCACCTTCCTTCTTAATCCCTCTTTACTTTTGTTACGTCACACCAGAAACTTCGTTATTGAACAATGCAATAAACTGACATGAAGATTTCGTTAAGTGTCATTGATTTAATTCTTGTTAATTTTTATTGCATTTCCAAATATGTTTCTATAAGGTTATCGTCGTACAGATTAGCGAGAAGACGATACTGAAATTCCCATACGTAACATGATTGTTTATTCAATAGCCGACTTCATTCAGTTACTATCTCCGAGTGGATATGTTGCTTTAGAGATTCCCTCCACCAAAAAAAAAAAAAGATTCTCCAATTCACAAGACGTGAAAGACTTTCCACTTTTCCTCTCGGCTCAGTTTTTACATATCAACCTGTCATTCTATATATCTACGCCTAAAAAACCCTAGGAGCAATTACAACAACCATCTGTTCCCATGTTAGTCACAGACTGATAACTAGTGGAGGCGCGGACCAGCTACTGGCACCTAGGAGGTCGAGTCGCTGATGTACATGGCTTCTTTGAAGTTTCGGTGTAACACCCAGTTGTTCATTTTGATAATATCTATCAAATGCGTTGTGGTCCAGTGGATATCGACTCGGAACGAGAAATCGGAGAGCCGAGTTCGAATTCCAGTTGAATTCGTTGCAATCATATACGCGCAAATACCCTTGGGAAAGGTATTAATCCGCCTATTCCTTCCAGTTATGGGTTAAATAACAGGACAGATTGGGTTCTATAGCCTTGGTTGGCAACCAGTCTACCGCAGAAAGCAATGGCAACCTACTGCGGGATAATCTTCTGCCCAGTCAGTCATGTCTCTTTCGAGACATGATCGCCCAAGCGTGTATCACGTATGGCACTTAACTGACTATAGTAAGTTACGAACTAAAGCTGACTTCGTCTTTCTTCAATATCTTCAAAATTGCCATTGATATTATCATTACTAAGAAAATATTAGTGTAAAACCAAAAATCACGATTCTAAAATTATTTTATCATGGCGATTTTTGATTGATTGAGTTATTCGTTTTAATTGCTTATCATCGCTCTGCAGGTTATTTAAGGCCATAAAATATTTTTAGATTTAAACCCATAAAATATTTTTAGATTGTAAGAATTTTTTTTTTTTTTTGAGATATTAATAATTTAGCGATACAAGTTTTATTAATTCTTAAGTTATAGCGAGGATCAAAGGTGGATTCATAATACCTTTTCTCATTTGTATTTGTGCGTAAGTGAATATAACGAATAAAATTGAAATTTGAACTCGGCTTTCCATATTAAAATAATTTCGATCTATTACATCAGCCGCACACCCAAGCATAAGAATCCTAATATTCTCAATTGACCATGCTTAACGTCGGTGATCATACAAGAACCAATGTTTCAACAAGATATGGTCATAAGCTAGAGATTTTTATTGCATTCTCACATACATAGACACATACGTAGATATATTGAATATATTTATGAAAAAGATTTAATTTTTGAGGGTTTTATTTAAAATCAACGAAAATTCTTTGATTTTATAATAAAACTCTTGAAGTGTAAAGACACGATATTATAAAAATCAACATGACATCCACCGCTGCGTAAAGAAACAGACACGAAAAAACAAACAAACAAACACAACTCGAACAATACAAAATGAAAATCTTTTATAAAGTTGAAACCATCGCAAAATATTAGACAGTTTGTATTCAAATTCTCTCAGGCAACAAGTAAAAGGGTCCGAAACGTGGAAAATTAAAAGAATATATATATATATATATCAGCATACAGTGTGGGTATAGAAGAATCCAAAGGAGCATCCTGTACATACAGTGGTAGGATAACTCTCTGAGAGCGCTAAACATATATGCATATAAATACATATAGAGCAAATATAAGAAAAATTAAGACAGTCACGTTATTTCATGGTGAATCGGAAGTGTATGCTTGTTTCAGGCGAACCATCGTCAGCTTCCGTCTTTATTTCACAAAGGATTCGTGTAAAATCCTTTGTAAAATAAAGACGCAAGCTGACGATGGTTCGCTTGAAATAGGCCATTCTTCCGATTCACCATGAAATAACGTATCTGTCTTAATTATATATATATATATATATATATATATATATATATATATATAAGGGGAAGCCACTAATTGATCTGCTTGATAGGGGTCGCAGGTTCGAATCCTGCCGAATGACACACGTTTTCGTCATAAAGTTTATCGTAAATAATCAGGCCGTTCAAAATTAATAAACTGTTTGATTAAAAACAAAATATTTACTCAAATACGAGTATCGATTAAAAATAATGTTCAAACAAATATATTAAATATATCGGTTGTTAAAACCATTTCGTTAATCTTCGGGATTTTACGTAACATATATAGATACAATTATCACTTTCATCATGCCAACTTCGAAACTTCGTGCATGTTTAATATACTCACTCATCAGGGCTTGTTTGGTTTTCTGCTAATATTTTTCAATATTTGTGTGTTTATTTACTGTTGTGGAACTGGTGTTATTTGTTACATTTGTGTGTAAATCTGCGAATATGTGATTTTTCGCTTGTCATGTTATCCGGTTATCTTCTTTCTTTCTTTCTTTCTTTCTTTCTTTCTTTCTCTTTCTCATTTTTCTGTTATCTTCTAGTTTTCTGCTGATTTTTAAGGACTCCTGGATTTTCGGTGATAAATTGTTTATCGCTTGACTTTAAGAGTGACATATGAGTGTGTGTGTGTGTGTGTGTGTGTGTGTGTGTGTGCGCGCGCGCGCGTATGTGTATATGCACAATCGTATACCTGCGCGCACATGTCTGGCAGTACGTTTACGTCTGAAGGTGTGTCTTTGTACGTGTGCTCACACATTCGCCAGTAACAATGATTAGGTAAGTGACAACTTTATATATATACTAGCAGTATAGCCCGGCGTTGCTCGAGGTAAGCTTCAAAACTAATCCATGGTCCTGGAGCTCAGATGCTTTGGACGTTGGCACCAAAGACTAAAAAGCAATAGTTGTTTCCAGTTAAAGCGAAACAGTAGACTGAAAGAAAATGAATGGATGTAAGTCAAATTTTGATTTCCTAGTATCGATATAAAATAAGTTTTTTTCATCGTAAACTGAATTTTGAAGGTTAAATATGTCCTCTGAGTAAATGGTAACATGGCTGAGACTAAGAATTACAGTTATACCTACTTAGAGCCAAACCCGAAGCAAAAACTAAAATAAAAGGGCTAAAAAAAATACAGATATACAGGCAGATAAACAGACACACACAAACATCTTATCTTATATATATATATATATATATATATATATATATATATATATATATATATATATTATCGATTTTCTGCACTATTGTAAGAACTGCAACCTTGAAACTTCTGAATATCATTTCTTATGTCTTTGTCTATGAGTGTATCAAATTTGATTAAAATCGGACCGCTCATTCTATAACCCGATTTTTTCGATTATCGAATTTCGATATTTATCGAGGGTACCAAGACACAAAACCTAGCTAATAACACTCGCAGACGCTTATAGTACAACTGTGTAAATTTTCAAGAAAATCGGTTCAGCCGTTTCGGAGTCTATAGGTAACGGACACACACACAAACACACACAGACAAAGTTCCATTTATAAATAAGTTTAGATAGATAGATAGATAGATAGATAGATAGATAGATAGATAGATATGAACAGACTGAGATAGATAGATAGATAGATAGATAGATAGATAGATAGATAGATAGATAGATAGATTTGTTTTAAGAACATGGAAATACTATGTTTAAGATTCTTTTCGTTTTTCTTCCAACGCTTTTTACTTGTCTGAGAGAATTTGAACATAAATTTTCTAATGTTTTGCGATGCTTTTAGCTTTCATAAACCATTTATGAAAGATTTTCATTTTATGCTGTCCGGGATATGGCTTGTTTGTTTGTTTGTTGTGTTTGTGTGTGTGTGTGTGTGTGTGTGTGTGTGTGTGTGTGTGTGTGTGTGTGTGTGTGTGTTTCTTTATGCAGCGGTGGATGTCATGTCGATTTTTATAATATCGTGTCTTCACGCGTCAAGAGTTTTTATTATAAAATCAAAGAGTTTTCGTTGATTTTAAATAAAACCCTCAAAAATTAAATCATTTCATAAATATATTCAATATATATATTGACACGTATGTGTGTCTATGTGTGTGAGAATGTAACAAAACCGCCAGCTTACGACAACATAACGCTGAAATACTGGGTTCCTGTCTGATGACCGACGACGTTAGGCATCGTCACTTGGGAATATTAGGTTTCTTATGCTTGGGTGTGTGGCTGATGCAAGAGATCGAAATTATTTTAATATGGAAAGCCGAGTTCAAATTTCAATTTTATTCGTTATATTCACTTACGCACAAATACACTTGAGAAAAGGTATTATGAATCCACCTTTGATCCTTGCTATAACTTAAGAATTAATAAAACTTGTATCGCTAAATTATTATCTTCTCCAAACAAATTCTTACAATCTAAATATATTTTATGGCTTTAAATAACCTGCAGAGTGTTGATAAGCCATAAAAAACGAATAACTCAGTCAATCAAAAATCGCCATAAAATAATTTTAGAATCGTGTTTTTGGTTTTGCACTAATATTTTATGAGTAATGATAATATCAATGGCAATTTTAAAGATATTGAAGAAAGATGAAGTCAGCTTTAGTTTGTAACTTACTATAGATATTATCAAAAGTGAGGGGAAGAAAAAAATATTGGGAAGGACACAGATGCAAATTTTTTCCCCCTCACTTTCTGTCATAATTCATGTTCATCTTTTACATTTTAAATGTGAATATTGAATTAAAATAAGTCCCAGTAATACCCTGATGAAGTACGGGATTGAAATCGGTCGGTCGTTTTGTGTTTCTTATTTTTATTCCATCTTTTGTTATCATCTACAAATGCCTCTAAATCTGAAGCTTACTTTATATATATATATATATATATATATATATATATATATATATATATTGTAACAAAGTTATAGAACTCGTAGCTTTTTTTTTACCTGCTGTTCATGCATTTACTTTTATAAAGAGTGCTCGATACAACGTAGAGCGTTATATTATAATAGTTGTTACAATGCTTTATAAATTCATAGTATCACTACATAAATATTTTCGCGTTTCGAAGCTGCTATGTGCGCTTCTCATCGAAGCGGGGTTATAATTATCTACTTAATGTTATAATTTCCCAACAAAGCTATTAAATATATTTTTCTTTTAAAAAATCGGGAACTAAAAGAGCGTTCTAATACAATGGTAAACACAAATTTTTGGCGCATGGTAATCCAATGCATTGTACTTAATTTTTTGCCTATCACGTCACATTTTTAAGATATAAAAACTTACATTTTTGCAAGGTATGAAGATTGTACTTATAATTAAAAAAAATAAACAGGAAATAATTTTTAAGTTGTTCACAAGTTAAAAGAGTAAATGTAATGCCCATAAGTATGTAAGAATTAAGTATGATGATAAAAAAAAAAACTATGTACAAAAAGTCAGCTGATTTTTTCTGCCGATATCATTGCTTGTTAGTATTCTTTCATTGGAGCTTGTCATTATAATCTTACATATCCAGCCAATCAGAAATAAATAGATGAGACATCATACAACGTACAATGTAATATATTTCAAAAATGTTAATCAATCTATTAAAAATGTGTCACACTGCATATGACAACGTACAGCTAAAAGGTTTTCAAACTGTGTTGAAAATGATTATTTTCGGCAAAATGCTTGAAAATGTGGTCTACTGACAAAAATGTGATGTGAAAGAGTAAATCTGACACCAGATTTGGAATCAGCACCCCCCCCCCAAAAAAAATTAGTCTAAATCTGCTATGGATTTTTATGCCAGAATAAAAAAAAAATTGTTGACCAGTGATTTATAATCTATTTTATGCTAATGCAACGTTACAAGGCAACCTGTTTGAAACGTTACAAATCAACGTATTGGAAACGTTTTGGAAACGTTAAAAATCAACGTACTTGAAACGTTACAACGTGGCATTTCTTGGTAACATTGTGTGCTCATTGTGAGAAGTGTACAAAAAATAACGTTTTTGCAGGATTTATGTAACATTGTAGAAACGTTGTTACAATGCCATATTGTTAACCGTGAAGGGCGGCTCAAGAATATTACGTGTCAATTCCATTTTTCAAAGAAATTTTATGATCAATTTATACTTAGCTTTCAAATGTTAATACGTCTTATATGATACAAAATATGATATTAACATTAATATCAATTGATAACCCAATATTTATCTATATTTCTGAGATGAGATAGTATTTACAGTACTTACATTATTCGAGGCATTACGAACTAAGCAAGGAATGAAAATGATATACCCCAGTGATTGTAATAAAGGGTTCGTAATTCCTGGCACCTGAAGAAGGCCGGAGCTTACAACGGCCGAAACGTCGTGCAAATGGCAACAAAGATAAGGACAATAGTCCGAATAATGTAAATACTGTGATAACCCAATGCTCACATTATTTCCGTAAGTGCTAACATAAGATATTGTCCGATTTCTGATTGAAATAATGCTAATGGTAGTATTAGCTGTTTCTTTATAAGGAAAGATTCAGCATTCACTGAGCGAGCAGCCAGTGTCACTTTCGGTTGAAATTTATAAACTATTTCTTTTAAAACGGTTTTTCAGAAAAATTGGTTTCCCAAGTCCAGTATCTGTTATCGCTCTTTCCTGTACTGATAGCTGTTTCCTTCCTAACCTTTTATGTAAAGTAGTGTGGAGTATCAACATATTGATTATTTACTTTCTCTTTGGCTTATATGTGATGCTCATTTTATATTATATCTGCGCGTATGAATAGATATCGCTGTTTTCGTTTTTTATTACAAAAAAAAAATCTATTAGACATTCAATCCAAATTCTTACTAAAGAACTTGTACCCGCCCCCAATATGACCCGAACCTGTATTCACTATTTTATTTTGGTATACTACTTCTGAGCCAAGAGTACTTTACAATTAATCTACAGTAGAGCTACTAAAGAGGGTAGCTGAAGAAAGCGGAAAAAAGGACTACAAATAAACTACAAAAAAACTGAATGCCTTGTCATCAGTAAAAAAAAAGTAGCCCAAAATGTCAACTACAGGCGGGGATACTAAAATCAAACATGTACAGAAATTTTTAATACCTAGGAAGTGTTTCTAACAGAGGACGGAAAATGCGACACTAAGATCCAAAGGCGAATTGGCATGGCCAAAGACGCATTCCAGAAGCTGATTAGAATATTGAAACAGAAAGAGTTCGATAGAAACAAAGAAGATAGTACTAGATTGCGATGTGATCTCTGTTCTTCAATGTGGCATTGAATGCTGGACAATCTCCTCAAGGGGGCGGGGGTTGAAGCAGCGAAATGTGGTTTTACAGAAGAATACTGAGGACGCCATGGACCAAACATGTGACCAACAATGAGCTTTTGGAGAGGATGGAAATGAAAAGGACACTAATATTTAACATCAGGAAAAAGGCAACTGAAGTTCCTGGGACATGTAATGAGGATGGAGGGTTTGGAGAATCTGATACTCACAGGTCAGATAGAGGGAATAAGAGACAGGGGAATACAACGCGTAACATACTTGAAGGGCTTGAATAAGTCGATGACAGAACGGGGTTTGGGTGGGGTAACAGGAGAAAGCGTGCTAAGATCCACTAGGGACAGAGAAATGTGGAAGGTCATGATCATCTACGTCCTGAAGGAACACGGCACATAGAAGAACAAAACAAACTTGATTCAGTTATCTTATTGAATACATATATATGCAAGAAGAGTACAAAAGAAGAACACACCCACACACACGCACCCACAAATACAGGATGCGATAGATAAATTGGCGCCATTTTATATTTTTAATTTTGTGCGTACCCGTTGTTTATTTTCGATTTTGTCGCCTGCGCAGTATAGAAGGGTCAGTTGGGCAACGTCTGTGAGAAAAACAAAACAGCACCATGACACAATTCACTTCGCCAGAAATTTAGAAATGACCTGCTCTACTGTTTGGCATTCACACCTGAGGCACCAATACGAACATTTCAGAGTGTTTTGGTGTCAATGCAAACAGTGCAGAGGATTCGAAAAGAGTTGGAGGAGTCTAATGGTGATTACGAAGGTAAGCTCACTCTGGTCGTTCTGATGAGAAAATAACTCCCGAATTTGTTAAGGAAGGCCTTAGAAACAACAAGGATGTCTATATCAAGTGCCTAGGGAAGGTATTGGAGATCTTGATCAAGAGGGTGGCTGATGGATGTCCCTACATCTAGCGACAGAACTTTTTACCATGCCGCACAAGCAAGAGAACCCAGTTATGGCTGTCAAACAATTTCTGCAATCTCATCCCTCCTTACATCTGGACACCTAACTCCCTAAACAGCAATCTCCTTGATTATTGTGTGTCGGGTGCAGTTGAGCAAGAGAGCAACAAAACTCCTTGTAACACCAAAGATGAGCTGAAGGCAAAGATTATGGCAGAATTCTCCAACTTAAACAAAGAGAATGTCTAGAAGCGTTGCAGGAAACCCCGAAGTCGTCTGGAGAGAGTGGTTGAGGCCAATGGCAATCTTATTGAATAAATCCACTCTTTAGTATATCAAGATATTGTTGTGTAATACATGTTAAAATGAGATGCCAGTGTTATTTTCAGTTTTGCGTAATTTAAACGACAATTCATCTATCGCACCCTATATATATATATATATATATATATATATATATATATATATATATATATATATAAAGAGAGAGAGGGGGAAGAGAGGGAGAGAAGAGAGAGAGAGATAGTCACATGGCCGGTACGTACTACCGACAAACCCCCCGACCGGGGTGCAATCCAGGTAGGGGCCCCAGGCAGTGCTTTGTGACCCTCGCTATCTAATCAAAATTTGCTTTTTTCTACCTACTTTTCTATACGTTACAAATTAAACTAAGCACACCTAACTATTAAAGGATTAAAAATTTTCGCGAATTTTGACGTTAATCTGGGGTCTTTTATTTTTCAACCAAATCCGTGAATTTCTTTTTGCTCATACTAAGTTGAAAAAACACGACATAAATTTCACTACTTTTTTTTTTATCCATAATGTTGAATGCGTTAAAATTACTCAATTTTTTAAGAAGAAAATTCGCAGGTTGATGTAAAAAATTGCGCCAAAACATTGTTGATTTAAAATAGAATTATCTATTACGACATGTCTTGAATTTGTATTTAAGTACATGAATTTGTTTTCAATTTTTCTATTTTAAATGTTAAATTTAAAAATTTTAAATGATCGCTTATATTGCATAGAATCCATCACTGTATATAATTAGTTTAGAATAAAATTTGTATTTTATATGAATACTAACTTATAAATATGGAGATATAGGGATATATCATGTATTAAAGGGGTCATATATTCCAGGGGTCATATATTTCGGAGGGTCATATATTCGGAGGCACGAGACATTTGCATCGGGCATAGATAGATAGATAGATAGATAGATAGATAGATAGATATCTATATCCATATATATATATATATATATGTATATATATATATATATATATATATATATATAGGGATATATCATATATTAAGGGGGTCACATTTCGGTGGGTCATATATTCGGAGGCACGAGACCTTTGCATCGGGCATATATATATATATATATATATATTACGTAATTAAGTAAGTAACTAAACTATCGCCCGGTTCACATTCCACCCACGTCTATTGAACAGGTGAAGAGGCTCATCCCTTGTTTCCTGGTTAGGATGTGGTTTCCGGCTTTCTCTTTTCCAATCTTTTTACTCTTACGTAGCCCCCTGCGCATCAGTGGCGTTATCGCCTTGCTGGGGGTGATATGATTAAAAAAAAAAATTCATCGAGTTTTTTATTAGACCAGAATGCATAAAACTCTGGACGGCAGTTTCGTCCTATATTTGGGAGTCATCAGCAGTGCGCATCCACTACCAGGAATTGAAACCCAGACAGTTACGTTATTAAGCATGCCAACTGTACCACGGGCTCCGGTGACGAAGGGGTAACGAATTAAACTCGATATAGCGCCGCTTATTCACATATTTCGTGGTGGAACTCTGCTGAGCTTCTTTTAGGACTGTGCCTCCCAGAGCCACGACAATTATCACCAAGCCGCTCACACTGAAGTATTATAAGCCAGTTCAACCAACGATATACAGACGAGAATTTTTTTGTATATATATATATATATATATATATATATATAGGGACAAAAACAAATGCCCACTTAGCAGACTTTGTAAAAACAGAAGGGGTTATTTACACGCAGAGGTAAATGCCAAAGATGGACAAAGAAAGACATTTGGATCTACTAAAGGCATTTTTAAAAACAGATTGAATAATCTAAATTTAAACTGGAAAAGCTCAAAAATTGCACCAAACTGGCTAGCCACGTGTGGAAATTAAAATTGAAAAATGGAAAAAACCCTGATATAATTTACAGTATAGTGAAAATAGCCAACCATACAACTGTGGCGATGTATGCTGATTGTGCCAGTAGGAAAAATTAGCTATGAAGTTATTCCCAGAACAAAAAAAGAAACAATTACTAAATGAATGATCAGAAATAATGTCCAGATGTTATCATACCAATAAATTGATAATAGGCTCATACAAACATGGATGAAAGTGTTGTGAGATCCTTGAATAATTCCTCTTTAATTTTTAAAATTTTCGGTTGTTTAAAACATCCAGTCGCGCGTACGTAAAGAATCCATGTTCGTACGCTTGAAAAACGGAAAATCAGTAATTAAAAATCTTCTGAAGATACCGAAAGGTTGAAACCTAGGTTGCGGAAATATCTCATTTCCAAATGAAAAAGCATTAAAAAATTCTAACAATATAAATATATTGAACACTTTAATACAACTGTGTACTGGTCTAATTTAATTGACCAAAAACTAACTAATTTTATATATATTGTAATTTTTTATTACAATGCATTATAAAAGCATTATATCACTACACTAAGATTATCATTTCTCAGTACAATACTGTTCTTCTTCAGGTGATAGTTTAAAATAAATTGTGAAAATGATTTATTTAGAAAATATAGGATGAACTCGTGGTTATTTAGAAACTAAAGGGTTAGTAGTAGAAGAGGTAGATAGAGAATATACTTGTAGGTGTGTCAATATTGTTCAATCAAAAATGAGAATAAGGTAACTATGGAGTTGAAGATTTGGGTCACGAAAGGAAGCAGAATTGTCTGGTGTTAAGGCAGGTCACTTTTTAATTTTGTCTGGGCATGATATGTAGGGAGACCATACATTATTTAAATGGGTAGACAATAATTTTTAACAACAGGTTGGATTTATTTTAATTTGATTTTGTACTGCCTCATGTGTTAAACGGACTGGAATGTTCAGGTTAAAATTAGAATTAAATAATTGTGATATACTAAAGTATATTTCAGTTAAGGAAACCATATAAGTATTGTTTGTGTCATTTATTTTATAAAATAATTTTTAATTTATAAGTTATAAGTTATATTAGAACATAAGTTATAAATGGAACATTGTATTTAATTAAATTTTAAAGAAAAATATTTTCTCTGGGTAAGATACATAGAGGGACTATATATTATTTAAATGTGTAGACAATAATTTTTAACACCAGGTTGGATTTTATGTTTTTTTAAAATTAGATTTTGTACTATCTCATGAGTAAAACGGCTAGAATCTTTATGTTAGAATTAGAATTAGAAATAATTATGGTATACCGAAGTCTGTTGTAGTTAAGAAAACCAAAAAAGTATTGTGTGGGTCATTTACTTTAGTAAAATAATTTTTGATTTATAAGTTATATTAATTGGAGTATATGTTGTAAATAAAACATTGTATTTAATTAAATTTTAAAGAAAAATATCTTTTTCTAGTTAAGATACATAGTCGGGCCATATATTATTTAAATGGGTAGACAATAAATTATAACACCAGGTTGGATTTTAGGTGTTTTTTTTTGTTTTGTTTTTTCTTTTTTAAATTAGATTTTGTACTACCTCATGAGTAAAGTGGCTGGAAGGTTTAAGTTAAAATTAGAATTATAAATAGGTATGGTATACTAAGTTATATCGTAGTTAAGAAAACCAAATAAGTATTGTGTTTGGTCATTTATTTTTAGTAAAATAATTTTTAATTTTAAGTTCTATTGGGGCATAAGTTATAAATAAAACATTGTAATTAATTGAATTTTAAAGAAAAATATTTTCGATGTTTGCATAAAACGGTCAATTCATTTCTACAATTCAATAGTTCTTT
Organism: Ascarosepion bandense; assembly: GCA_037127315.1. NCBI lineage: Eukaryota > Metazoa > Mollusca > Cephalopoda > Sepiida > Sepiidae > Ascarosepion > Ascarosepion bandense. Next base: position 775,592 of record JBBBDQ010000525.1, on the reverse strand, counting down.
ACTTTTAGGGAACCTTAAAATCTGCAGGTTTTCATTCAGGCACAGAGGGCAGATGTAATAGAACGACTTACAGATTTTTGTTTTTCCAGAATTTTCCATTTTTCTTTGGGGGTTTTGTTTGTATTCTTTAACTCCCAAAAATATGCAGAAAGGGATGTTTGGTTTCGGTACGTGTTGTTTTTTGAGGAAGTTAAATACATATAACAACGCTGTTTAAAAGTGTTCTTAGTAGATCCAATGTAAACTTTTTTAATAGCTGGGTTATCATTTGATGTTATATTACATTGGTAGACAATAGAATTTGTTAGACACCTACTTTCCAGTGAGCAATTGTTAGGATTTCGGCAATTGCATAAATTTGTATTATTGTTATTTTCATTATTTTGATAGTTATTGTCAATTTAGTTTACGTGCTGATTTAAGATTTTATTATTGTAATTTCTAATATTTTTTCCAGATTATTTGAACAACTATAACAACTTTTATGGGTATTTTTATTAAAATCAATTTTTAACTAAGAGTGTTATTATTAGGAAAAGGTTTCTTAATTAAATTGAGAAACTTCAGCCCTAACTTGGTGCTAACCATTTCGTTAATAATTTTTTCCAGATTATTTGAACAACTATAACTTAATTTAATGGGTATTTTTATTATTAATTTTTTTATTTAGAGTGTTATTATTAGGGAAATGTTTCTTAACTAAATTAAGAAACTTCAGCCCTAACTTGGTGCTAAAACTTCGTTAAAAGGATGGTTAAACCGAATGAGTTTTCTATTTCTATTTTTCCTGTTATAGTCATGTTTTTTATGTATTTGATGTCATGGCTTTTATAGCCACTATTTCTTAGGGCACCATTATAAAAACCTTTATGTTTATAAAATACTTCTTCAATAGAAGAGTTTTTACTAATTCTATATTCTTTGGAGGAGGGTAAATGTTTGATTATACTAGGGGGTAGATGTATAATGGATATTCGTTAGGTTTTATTTATTGTTGATAAGTATCATTTACTAAGTTTAGTGTTACATCAGGGAAGTTTACTACTTTTAAAATAATGTTGTTTATTACTTTTAGGTTTAGACTTTTGAATTCTCTAATATATATAAATGAACGAAAAAGAAAAAATAATTGCAACTGCCAGTTTCATGCTACGTGATCTTAATATGTGTGTGTGTGTGTGTGTGTGTGTGTGTGTGTGTGTGTGTGTGTGTGTGTGTGTATGCACGTGCTTTGACATATGTTGTGTTGAGCGACTTGAACCTAAATGCACAAGTAAACTTAAGAATTTTTTAAAAGGTCAAATCTCAAAAGTGCCTGTTTTCTCAGTATGTCTTGCTTTTGTCAATAATGTCATCTACGACAAGCTGTTGTTGTTAGGTTTTATCGCACCAATCAAATTGGCTTCTAAGTAATTTGAATATGAAGTCAGGCGTGCAGTCGTTCCGGCCCGTCGATTTTATTGCAAAAACTGACTCTCCGTTTCCCGGCTTTATAGTTTTGATGACTTAATTATCCTTTTTCAAATCGCAATTTCGTCCAACGCTTTATTTATTATCTGTGTGCATTCAAATCAGTGGTTTAGGTCTTAACGCGTAGGTAAAAATAAATTCGCATTTAATCTTATCCACAAATGCAAACTCGTTCGTAGCAGTCGCTTCATATTAATACCACTCAAAATTTTGTAGCACTTTGGGTAATTCGATGTGATGCGACGGTTAACAAACTTGTCTTACTAAATCGATTACCACTGCATAGTGGGTTCGATCCTTAATGAGTGCTTGGTTCGTTTTTGTGTTACATCTAAGCTACGCTTAGAAAAAAAATCAAAATGAAGTTGCATTTTTTTTTTAACCATACCACCCCAAGCAAGGCGAAAACGCCACTGATGCGCAGGGGGCCACGTATATGCATTGGGCGTCCCCGATGTGTGGCCCTAGGCTTAGCTTAATCAATTTTGAGATGTATTCATAGACCAGAAACTTACGTTATTGCGGATTTGAATCAACACACAACAAAGTAAAACATGAGAAAGATTTCAAAACATAAATATTTTTTTTATTTTTGTATTTATACAAGTACTTTTTCGCAACATATATGAGTGTCAAAAATCTAGTGATCAAGTTTCTTGTTTATTGTTGTTTAAGAAAAAATAAATGTTATTTTTTCAAATAAATATGTGAAAAAAAGAAGCAAGGGAGAAATTACGAAGGAAAGTGTAAGTGACACGCAGCTTGGCGAAGAAGAGTTTAATTGTCAAAGTGCTTGGCGAGGAAGAATGAATGAGTCAGGGAATCTCTTTGTAGTCGATGTGTCGTGAACAGCTGTTGTATGTTGCTTCACTAGTTTTATCCGTCTAGAGGCTTTATTTAAATACTCTTGAAAGGGATCTCAAAGCATATTTTTTATTATCAGCAGGAATGCAACCCGTTGGTTGAAAAATGTTAAATAGTTATTTAAGGCGAATTGGCATGGCGAAGGACGCATTCCAGAATCTGAGTAAAGTATGAAGACATAGGAAATTTTTACTAGAAACATACTGGATTGTTATGTGATGTCAGTTCTTCAGTATGGCAGTGAATGCTGGACAATATCCTCGAAAATGAAGGAAAAACTTGAAGCAACTGAAATGTGGTTCTACAGAAGGATGCTGCGGATATCATGGACTGAGTATGTGAGCAATGATGAGGTTTTGGAAAAGATGGAAACGAAAAGGAAATTAATAGTGAGCATCAGGAAGAGACAACTGAAGTTCCTGCGACATGCAATGAGGAAAGTGGGCTTGGAGAACCTGATACTAACAGGCCAGATAGAGGGGAAAAAGAGACAGAGGCAAGAAACGGATAACATATTTGAAGGGCCTGAGCAAGTGGATGACAGAGCGAGGGTTGCGTGGTGTTACAGGAGAAAGCGTGCTAAGAACCACCAGGGATAGGGAGACGTGGAAAGCCATGATCGCCTACGTCCTGAAAGGACAGGGCACATAGAAGAAGAAGAAGAAGAAGAAGAAGAAGAAGAAGAAGAAGAAGAAGAAGAAGAAGAAGAAGAATTTATTTACCGGAAGGATGTGCGAATAGTCCGACTAAGAAACCATTTTTTGTCATTTGGTATTGCACAGGCTTGGTTTTTATTTCCCTCCTCATGTCACGTGTCACCCATAAGGGTAGTAAGACCACTAAATCTGCTGAGGTGATGTGTTTGGGATAAGATAACCTACCAGAGTCTATCCTTCCTCAGGCCCGTTTCCTAGTTTTGTTGGCCTTTCGAAGACAAAAGAGTCCAGTCTATCCTTCTATTTAGCTGGAGGAAGATTGATTCATGTCTCCGCCAAGATTTCCTGTAGGTTAATGGCAAATTATTATTGGCTCAAAAGTGGTCCCCCAAATTGAAAAGAGAATACAGGCTCGGTTTTTGTTGGCAGAGATAATTATCTTTTCTTTTTTTTTTTAATCATTTCACCCCGAGCAAGGCGGAAACGCCACTGATGTGCAGGGGGCTACATAAATGTAAAAAGGTTACTTAGAAAAGAGTAAGGAGTACAAACTAGTTAGAAAGGAACAATAGAAAGCTGAGAAAGCAGGCGCGATGACAGATACATAGGTGGAGAGAAAGGGAAGGTTATACGGGGGTGGGGAGAGAGCCAGTGGTTAGTAGATGAGTATTGACTTTGCATTTAAATTTCAGGAGGTTGTAGCCGTCAGGAAAGCAAGAATACGGGAGCAAGTTCCACAGGCGGGAAGTGCGAGAGAAGAAGCTGCAGGAGTAGAATTGTCGTCTGCATTTGGCTAACCTGACTGTGAATGGGTGGGACCCAGTTGCCAGTCTGGTTGCACGAGTGAACACCTGTTGAGGAGGCATCAGTGACTTAAGTTCGTCTGAGCAGAAGCCATGAAAGTATTTATAGAACAGACAAAGGGAGGCCACATTTCGACGATGGGGAAGTGGCTGCAGTCGAGCCGCCAGATCAGTACCTATCACATTACAGACTCTCCTTTGGAGCCTGTCAAGTAACACTGAGGAGAACGGCAGGGGCACCTGGCCATAAATGGCAGCAGTACTCCATGCACGGACGGATGGTTGACTTGTATATATGCAGGATGGATTCAGGTGGAAAAAACATCCTGGATCGACATAGTGACCCAACCTTCTTAGCAGTAGATTTTGCTATGGATTCAATATAGTGGTTCCATTTGAGGTCTGAGGACAGGGTAAGTCCGAGGAGGCGTAGTGTATTACTCTCCGGGAGAATCGCTTAGTTCATGCTTATGGGAGGCAAGAGAGGTTGCCTGTAATAGTTGACAGACAACAGCTTGGTCTTAGATGAATTGAAGTTGACAAGCCACTTCTTGCCCCAGTTCACCACAGAGTGTAGATCCCGTTCAAGGTCAGCAGCGAAATTATGTCTGTCCGCCACGACAGGTTTCTTACTGGAGTGGGAGTATATTGTAGTGTCATCTGCGTAGATGCCTACTCGGGAATTGATCTCATCTGCGAGGTCGTTGATGAAAATAAGGAAGAGCGTCGGGCCCAGGATAGAGCCCTGTGAGACACCAGCATTCGTGCTGTAGGACGAAGAGGCACGCCCATTCAGAACGACCTTCATTTTGCGGTTATTTAAGAAAGATTGGATTAGGTCAAGCAGGCGACCGGTAATACCATAACCGCGTAGTTTGCATAGGAGGCCAGAGTGCCAAACCCTGTCGAAAGCCTTGGAGATGTCCAGAGCAACCGCGCGAACCTCGTCAGACTCATCAAGGGCCTGTAGCATGTACTCCGTTACGGTTCTTAGCAGGTCGGCCGTGGACCTGGCAAAGCGGAATCCATATTGCCTGTCGGAGAACAGTTTGTGGGCGGTGAGATGATGAACTATTTCAGCATTGATTATAGCCTCGAATACTTTCCCGAATATCGGTAGAAGACTAATAGGGCGATAGTTGGCAGAAAAAAGATTTTATTTATTTTCTCTTTTATTTGTTACCCTAAACAACGTGATCCGGCGTGGCAACTCTTGTCACAACAGGCGCCTTTTTGTTGCTGCTCGCAATAAATGTAAGCGAGTCCTCGAAAAGACAAAGTCTCTGTTTTCCGAGAGAATGAAGCACCACATAGCCTCTAACAACTTTGACTCACATGATTACTGGCTGCTCAGTAATAAGATATTAGACAAATGCTGAATTTATTCTCTCATCCTTCAATCAATTTGAGGTGTTATCATCCTCTGCTGATAAAGCAGAATGCGTTGCCCGTAAATTCTCCTCAAACTTTACCCTTGACTCTTCTGCAATATCATTGCTTAACTTCCCTCCAAGCACTGAGTTTCTGTTGAGAGATATGCATATAACCAATTCCATAATTTCTGCTACCATCTCTAACAACGATCCCTACAAAGTATTATTGAGAAACTCATATAGGCACTAATCAATGCTGAAGTGGTTCATCATCTCTCATCTCTCATCGCACGGTCTTTTCTCAGACAAGCAATACAGTTTTCGTTTCTCCAGGTCATATCCAGGCTGATATAATGACGGTAATACTGCGGAAAAAGTATATCCTGCTCTAGATAAAAACGGTGAAGTTCGAGCTGTAGCAATGAACATCTCAAAAGCCTTTGACAGGGTTTGGCATATAGGTCTTCTTCACGAGAATAAAAGTTACAGTGTCTCTGGACACACTTTTTAGCTGATCACGTTTTTCCTATCAAATCGGGAAATAAAAACATCTTGAACGGCCACTCGTCTCGATCGTTTCTTACTAACGCTGATGTCTCTCAGAACTCCATTTTTGGTCGTACGTTGTTTTTAATTTTCTTTAACAACCTTTCCGATGACATTGACTTTCAACTTGGAATCAACGCTGAAAACACAACCATTTACTCTTGCTTCAATAGTAAGGTTGATCAGTCCGACAAGGTCAAAATGGCAGCTGCTCTCCAAAACTGCCCCAAGACCGTCGTTAACTGGGACAAAAGATGGTTTATCAATTTTAACGCCTCAAAAACTAAAATTATCTGCATCAATATACTGAGAGATTTCTCTCTGCCTCCTATTATCATGGTTGATCCTAATCCCTACGAAAGTGACTCGTTGTGCTTTTTCTGGCTAACGTTCTCAGCCGATATGAAGTAGAAAGACTATATTGAATCCCTTGCTAGGTCAACTGCTAAAAAAGTTAATTCACTGTGGGTTTTTTTTTTTATCCGGAATCTGTCTTACATATTTATCAATCTACCATTCGTTTATGCTAAGAATATTATTGTCACATATGGTCAGGTGGCCCTGCTATTTACTTTAAGCTTTTTGATAAGATCCAAAGAAGAATCAGCAAATTATTGATCATTTATATTATAACGCTCCTAAATATTTAAATGTTGGTTCTAAGAAATCGAATTAAAAAGGAAACCACTTACCACTCCAATTTATTTCTTACCAATAGAGTTTCAACTATGAACGAAGTATTAGGTAGCGGAATCGGTAAAAACATAAACCAAAGATTTATGGAAATGCTATCATTTGTGTTCTTCCACTGGTTAGCTTGAGCAAGTCATAAATATTTTTTAATATTTGATGGCTTATTTTGCCCAATTATGTCTACATTCAAAATCGAAAACATAAAAAACTGTACCAAATTGGCTAGCAACTTGTGAAAATTGAAATCAAAATATGTAAAAGACCCACACATAACGTGGAGTATAGTAAAAACAGCTAAGCCTGACAACAGTGGCAAAATATGTAGACTGTGCCAGGAATAAAGGTTAAAGATTATGCTATTCCCAAACAAAAATTAACTATTGAATGAAAAAAGGAAAATTATGACTAACTGTAACCATACTAAAAATACCTATTAGGCTCATGCAACCATTGATGAAAATTTCTTGTAATTTTAAAAATTGCACTTTCAAAAATTCCCTGCCACGTGAGCGTTCAAAAAAACCACCGTCACATGAGCGTTCTTAAAAAAAAACAAAAAAAAAACGGTAAAATCAGTTATTGAAAATCGCCTGAAGACACCACTCATCGTAGATAATATGGTCGCGTAATAACTCGTTTACAAATAGGAAAAAAGTTCTACAATATAATTGTATTGAGCACTTTTTAATACAAATGTGCACTCGTCTAATTTTATTATGATCAAACACTAAGTAATTAAACAATATATATATATATATATATATATATATATATATATATATATATATATATATATATATATATATGCAAATAAATACACAACGGTCTTTATTATTATAATAAATAGGATTCTCGGTTTATTTCTCTATTGAGCATTGGCATAACAAACATTGTACACACTTTGAAATACGTCTTATGTCTTATTGATGTCTGTTATTACTATATATATATATATATATATATATATATATATGTCTTTCTGTGTGTGTGTGTGTGTGTGTGTGTGTGTGTGTGTGTGTGTGTGTATAAGTGGACATTGAAATCAATACCCAGAAGCGACAGTCTGTTTCATGTTAAACGCAACCGTCAAATCATGTGCGTTGTGTTTTTGCTCGACTTCATATATATATATATGTCAGTGATGCTTTGTGGGTAGTCTATTGCATTCTGTGTAGTCTACTGTATTATTCTAACGGTTATTTTGGTGGGTGTGGTCTGTTAATTTGCTATAATTTGGTTTACTTTCTTATTTATTTTGGGGGATTAATTTATTTTATTCTGTCAAGAAATTCTTCTTCTAAGAAGAAAAAAGAGAGCATATAAAAGAGGTTTAAAAAAAAGAACGACACAAATTAAACTTGATTAAAATTTCGAAAAAACAAACAAATGAGGAAAAATAAAATAAAAAGTAGCATCATTTGGTTTCATCCCCACATTAAATTTTAAAGTAAAATCAAACATAGAAAAAATATTTTTCAAACTGCTTAATAAACATTTCCCTAAAATGTCTGAATTGCATAAAATCTTCAGTTGAAATACAGTGACAGTTAACTATAACTGTACTAGCAATTTAGAAACTACTATCAAAAGGTAAGTATTTCAAAGCTAGCGTGCAGAAAATGGTGAAATGTGTAACTGTAGGGAAAAAAATCAAATGTCCACTGGATGGAGTTTGCAAAACAGAAGATGTGGAATACTAAGCGGATGTAGACAACGAAAATGGCCAAAGCAAAGTGTATATAGGGTGCACTGAAGGCAGCTTCAAAAAGTGATGATGCGATCACAAGACATCGTTCAGGCTAGAAAACTATAGGAATTATACAAAAGTGGCAGCCAAGTGTAGGAGTTAATGAAAAAGTGGTAAAAGCTCTAACGTAAGTTGTAGTATATGAAATAAGGTTATGCCTTACAGTATTGGTAGTGATGTCTGTAGGTTGTGCCAGAAAGAGAACTTCAGTGATTGGCAGCAAGTAACGAGAAAGAAACAAAAGGCTGCGACACCTCCTCCTCAGCATGATGTTCTACAGGAAAGAGAATACAACTGAAGTAGCAACAGCAGGAACAGCAGCGGCAGCAGTAGAAACAACAGCAGTAGCAACTACAGAAACTACAAGGGCAGCATCAAAAAAAGAGACACAGCAGGAGCCACAACAGCAGCAGGATGAAGTTATGGAGGTGGACGATATGTTCCCACCGTGATCTTCTTCTTTGAAAAGAGGATGGGAGGAGAAAACAGAAAAGATGAAGTCGTATAAAAAAGAAAAGAAATCCTGTCGGAGAAGGGCATGGAACCTTCCAAGTCCCAATCCGCCAAAGAAGTCCAGTTATGCCTCAAAACCAAAGAGTTTCCTCACTTCCCCTAGTAAGGATTCACCATTTCCCTCCCGCATACGAACCTTTAAACCTAGCACTCTTAGAAAAAAATGTTCCCCAAGGAGGAGGTGATCTGCCAAGTCGACAGAAAGGCTCCCGAGAGGGATCTTTCAATACAAGGAAAGACTCTCTTGAGACATTTGTTCAAGCGTACATCCGTCGATTTCCAGTCAACGAAGGAACCCAGGAATGCCCAAGCTCCGGGGATAATAACCCTCATTAGAAATCTAGGTAAAAACCTACAAGTTTGGGACCACCTGGTCGGAGCAAAAGACACTTTCCCAAATCTCAGGGTAGCTCAAATAGGGACTCTTGATTAAAGGAAGTTATCAAAGTTATGTGTAGGGCTCTTAAGTTAACTCTCCGACAGACGTTGGTAGGATTGTCCGGGATGGACGTATTACGTCGGAGACGAGCACGGACAGATTAGGGCAATCTGATGGGTTTCTGCAGACTCCCGTCTAGTCTGCGTTTAAGCTAGCCAGTTTAAATGAGAGGAGCTTCTGTCTAGAGACTTTGTTGTCTATCCAGCATACGGGGACCAGAGGCGTTTTCTTTTTGGTTATTCGTACTCTGGGTAGAACTTGTCTGTATTGATGCAGTGGGGGGGGGTGATCGCGGCCGATATTGTAGTCGATATTGGTTCCTTTCGGATAGTTGCGCATAATGATCACAAGGAGCAGGTCTCCCTTTTTCGTCGGTTAAGCCCGTTCCTGGTGGATACGTCTCGTCTAGTTTTAATGGGGGATTGGAATGCCATCCTGGATCCCAAATTAGACTGAAGGCGGTGAGCTAGTGAAAGGTCAGGCGAACGTAATTTGGCTGATCTGATCGGTGAATTTGGTCTCGTCAAAATAACTATTCTTAACACAGCTAATTACAAAGGCAACACATTATCGTACGCATACGCGAGATCGATGGACAAAAGATACGAGCTGCCAAACCGCTGAAACGCCTTGCACATGTCTTTGGTTGACTTCAGAGTACGTTTCACCGCGCTATCAACCGCCCGAATGGATCGATCCGAACTTCGATGGATCTATTCCTTGTGCAATTCTGTGTCTATGTTCACGACGTCGTTAGATATCTTTGCCAGAGTTAGTACTTTTATATTCTCAAAGTGTCCTGTATGATTGCCCAGATTTATACACACACAGAAAAATTAATTTATTTTTAATATTGACGGTCGTTTAATACTAATGAGTTTTTACATTCATGATGAGTAACTAATTTTATTTAATAGCAAAGTAGATAGATCTATCTATTGCCCGGTTCACACTCCACCCACGTCTATTGAACAGGTTAAGAGGCTCATCCCTTGTTCCCTGTTTAGGATGTGGTTTCCGGCTTTCTCTTTTCCAATCTTTTCACTATTACGTAGCCCCCTGCACATCAGTGGCGTTACCGCCTTGCTCGGGGTGATACGATTAAAAAAAAAATCACTTAACTAATACAAAAAACAAGATTTTTAACCAAAATTTCGAACGTGTTATAAAGAATTACCTTTTTTTTTAATAATTAAATACTTCGTTATTTCCTCTTAATAATAACATAAACATTTTACGGAAAATCTCTGTTTTTATTAAGTTTAAGATTAGTGAAGAAACCTACATAAAAGCAATTAAATGCTTTTCTAAATAAATAATGCCTTAATTTTATTACATTTTTTTCGACTCAGAGCAGGTTTTCTGTAATTGGGGGTACTGGGTACTGGGTACTGTTTGACAAAAATATTTTCTGATTTGTATTCCTCGAGGATTTGTCCTTATATAACTAATATAAACAATTTAGGAACCTCCAGTAAAACGCTGAAAAACAGCATGGTGTGAATAAAAAGGACTCCAAACTTAATAAAAACGAACTTTTTCCATCAAAATGTTTATATTATTATTAAGAAGAAAGATCAAATTATTTTTTAATTATTTTATAAATTTGTTAATTTCTTGTAAAAAAAATTTATTTTGGTTTTAATTAGTGAGCAACCAAATCGTTACGAGAGTTTACAATGGAAAACGTATTACATAACTTGTTTTTTTGCTTTTGTTTTTCTGGTAACAAACACATTCATTTGGAAATTCTTGCAATAATCAAATAATTGTCAGATTTCAATGAAACTTTCAGAATTTATTCACAAATGAATGAAATTATTTTTGAAATTATTGTTTTAAAAAAATCTTGGTAAAAATATATTTTTTTACATCTTTTATCCCACACTCTACGTAAATTCATGAAATTTTAAGAAATTAAATTTTGTTGGGATAATTGGTAATATTAGTTAAACGCAGGACTTATTGGGAAATTTAATTCATCTATTATTTTTATGAAAAATTTTGCCTTTATTCTCGAAAATCTGCTCCGGATAAAAAAAATAAAAAAATGCAATATAACTATGACATTATTTAATTTGATAAAAATTTAATTGCTTGAATAAATATTATAAATTAAGGACGTCATAGTCTGACGAAAAAAAAATTATCGGTTAATAATGAAATTTTAAAAGAATTGTTTTCATTTTGTTTAATTTAGTAATTTATAAAGTTTCAAAAATATTTTTAAATACTTCAAAGATTAGTTGAGTTTATTTTAAAATCTTATTCAACGAAGATTATATTTACTAATCGAAAATTAAAAAGTTTAATACAAATCGTCGTGCCTTCCTATATTTAAAACAAATTTTTAATTTTTTCTTTTTGTGTATTTGAATTTTTTTTTTGTATGGTAATTTCTATGTATAAATTAAAAGGTCATGTGTTTCAGAATTTCTTCCCCTTACAGGAAAAATGTTGTACAATTATGTCACTTGTGATCGCCATACACGTGCCTTATGTCGAATCTGTCACCGCATACGGTGGAAAGTTAAATTCTATGTTTAAGAAATAGTTTTATTTTAAATTTCATGCTATACATAAGTAATACTTGTGTAAATCAGATTAATTTAACATTAAATTTGCTAATCTTCCAAAAATCATGTGTCACAGGCGTATATTTTATTTTTGTAAGATTTTGAAAACCGATAATTAACTTTCGTTTATAAATCTGTTGATCGCCAAAAATGACCGATAAAAAGTTTTAAAATTTTTAAAATCTCAAATTTTTTAAACCGAGAAGTAACTTTAGTTTACAAATGTGTCGATTGCTTAAAATGGTCGAAAAGTAAAAAGATTAAAAAGATTGAAACATTTTAGATTCCGATAAAATTTAGGTATCTACACTCAATTGCCGAAAAACAGCATACCATGATGGGAGTCAAGTCAAATTTAATAAAAACAAAGTTTTATCATCAAAATGTTTATGCTATTATTTAGAAGAAAGATCATTGTTCTAAACTTTTTAATCCTTTCTAATACGTTCGAAATTTCAATTAAAATTTCTGCTTTTGTTTTCTGTCAGTGATGTATACGTAATGTGACAATTAAGCAAAACGTAATATTATGCAAGTTGTTTTGGGGCATTGAAAGATGCATTAATTTGAAAATTCTTGCAAAAATCAACTAAATGTCTGATTTTAATGAAACTTTCAGGACTTATTCACAAATGAGTGTAATTATTTACACAATTATTATTTTTAGAAAATCTTGGTAAATATTTTGTTTACATCTGTTACTCCCCACTTCAATTAATTGTCTAAGAATTCTAGAAATACATTATCTATACCAATTTTTTATTTATTAGTTAAATGCAGGCCTCATGTAGATCATGTATTTTTTTTTTAATTACGGGACCATTTTTTCAGACAATCTGCTCCGAATAGTAAAGTAAAAAAATCATTAAAACTACGCTATTTTTAATGTAGATAATTGATTTTATAAATAATATAGTTTACGATATCATATTCTAAAGAAAAAAAAACTTGATGAATAATGAATTTTTATAAGAATTGCTTTCATTTTTTCTTTGCTAAAAAAAGTTTCAAACATCTTTTTAAATTCCTTCCAGTTACTAAGTGTCTTCGGTTATTAATTCATTAAAAATAGACTTTATTTACAAATCGAAAATTCATAAATTTAATACAAATCATTTAGAATTAAGATTTTTAAAATAATTTATAATTTTTTTTATTATGTTACACTGGGCAATTTTTTACTATGGAAACTTATAAGACACTTATCATTAAAAAGTCACATGTTTTAAGGGTTGTTCCTCTTACGAAATGTTAAGCTGGGTTATGTCAACTTTTGGTCACCATACTTCCAGATTGATTTATGACAGGTGCTGTCATCGCCTACTTGATAGGTCAACGAGTCAAACCTTTGTGATTAAGAAATACTTTTATTCTAAATGTTTATGCAATAAAAAAGTAATATTTGTTTCCAATCAGATTAATTTAACTTTAAATTTCCTAATTTTCAAAAAATAACGAGTGAGTGATGTATATTTCATTTTTTCAAGATTTCTAAAAGCGAGAATTAACTTTTGTTTACAAATGTGTCGTTCGCTCAAAAAATGGCCGAAAAATTAAACATTTTTAAAAATTCTCAAACTTTTAGATTCCAATGAATATAATTTCTGGTTGAAATGCACCCGAGTGTTTTGCTTAGTGGAAATAGTAAATTTAATCATTTAGCTTTCAATTAAGCTAAAATTAAAGTTTCAAGAAAACTTTTTTTTTTTATAGGTACCTCCTCCAAAGATTCGGTAAAAAAATGAGATTTTAATAAAAAAAAAAAATACCCCAGATTAAAAAAAAAAGAAAAGAAAAAAGAACAATGTTTTATCGTCAAAATCAAAAGAAAATTCAAAGGATATTTCGTTTTGTTGATTATCAAATTGCATTTTTAAAAATTCTTTTTAGAACCTGTGAAATGTTGGAGGATGTGCGTTGTGGTACAGTGGATATCGGAGGATGTGCGTTGTGGTGCAGTGGATATCGGCTCGGAACGAGAAACCGAGTTCGAATTCCAGTTGAATCCATTGTATTCACTTACGCGCAAATACCCTTGGGAAACGTATTAATCCGTCTCTTCCTTCCAGTTATGGGTTTAATAGCAGGACAGAATGGGTTCTATAGCCTTGGTCGGCAACCAGTCTACCGTAGAAAGCAATGGCAACCTACTGCGGCATAATCTTCAGTCAAGTCTCTTTCTAGACATGATCACCCAAGCGTGTATCACGTATGGCACTTTAACTGACTGAAATGTTGGTTATGTGTTTCTTGCGTCGGTGGGCTGCTACAAATGTTTTAGCGTCTTTTGTGATGAAAAATACATTGATTTGGAAATTCTTGCAAAAATCAAATTAATTGTCAGATTTTAATGAAACTTATAGGAGTTGCTAAAAAATGAGTTAAATTCTTTTTAAAATAATTTTATTTTTGAAAACCTTGATAAAAGTATAATTTACATTTGTTCACCCTCTCTTATTTAGTTTTAGGAAATTTTCAGAAATTAATTTTTGTAGCATTTAGTGTCTTAGCGAGACATTTTTTAAAATATATATATATATGCTAAGAACTACACGAGATAAGAAGCTGTGGATAACCATCATGTTCGGAAGTGACGAGGCATATTTCTCAAAATTTATTCTATTTTTAATTCTTTCTTTCTTTCTTTTCCACCTCTCTCTCACACACTCTCTCTCTCTCTCTCTCTCTCTCTCCACACACACACACACACTCTCTCTCTCTCTCTCTCTCTCACACACACACACACACACACACACACACACACACTCTCTCTCTCTCTCTCTCTCATATTTTCAAAGTCTCCTTCTGGTATTCTTTCGCTTTTTCCCTCCTCCTCTTTCTTTCTTTCTTTCTTTCTTTCTTTCTCTCTGTTTCCGTTCCCCCCCTCTCTCTCTCTTACGTCCTATCACTTACACATATGGTATTAAGTGCGATCATATTTAATTTAAATATTTAGTCAGGGCTCGTCTCGTAATTCTGCGTACTTTATGCATTGAACACAACCAGCAGATCCTGCTTTTCCCTACCCGTAAGGAATTTTAGTGCTATATATATATGTATATATATGGGAAGAGAGAAAGAGAGATAAGGGGCTGCATGATTTACTGGTTTCAGCCAACCAGCTTGGGGTAGTCTCCTTGTGTCCTGAGGGTCGCTGGGTGACGCTCCCGTAATCTAAACGCAAAAGCCCTTGTTGTGACGCCGTGAGACGAATCAACGAATCAGAGACGATACTTGGCGCCAATTGAAGAAAAACGAGAAAACGAAGGGACACAGAAAGTTATCGGCCTTTTTTTCTCTTTCTCTTATCCTTCAGCGCCAACTTTGATGTGCGTTCGACCCCGAAATGACCCAAGCCATAGTTTGGATGCACTTTGTCACCTCTCTTCTTTTTCCGTATTTATAACTTTTTTTAAATATTTTTTTTTCCCTTTCATTCAATCTGGTTTTCTGAGTTCCCACTCTCTCTTCCTCTTTCTGTTTTGTCCTTCCTCTTTTTCTTTCTCTTTCGTTCTCTGTCACTTTGCTTACATTTCTCTCTGTATATTCTCTTCACACTATAGACGTGGTGTAGTAGTTAGCCATTTTGTCTTGCTAAATCATTTATGACTAGAATAGTGTTCGGTCCTCACAAGGTGCTCCATGCTTTCAGCCTTGTGCCACAGCTAAGCTTAGAAAATTGTCTTCCCACCTGTTTCTTACCATGTTTATAGTCCTTTTGTTTCCTTTTCTCTTTTTTTAATTCGTTCTTTCTATATAATTCATTTCCGTCTCTCTCTTTTTCTTTCATTTTTACCCCTTTTTCTTTTGATATTCTCTCCGTTTTTCTCCATTTCTTTGGAATTTTACTGTATTCTTTCTTCTTTGTTCCGTTCTCATTCTCTGTTGCTTACTACTTCTTTCTTTCTTTCTGTATAATTTTCTTTCGTTTCGTATTGTGTTTCTTTAATATTTTATTATTCACTGTCGATTTCGTTTAATTCTCTATTTTCTTTTTTTTTTTCGTAAAATTTCTTCCCTTCTTTTCCTTCATTTCGTTAACATTTTTTTTGCTCTTTCCTTTTTGTTTAATTCTCGCTTCTTCTTTTTCCATTCCTGTCCATCTCGTTTCTTTTTCACTCTTTTCTAAGACTCTTCTTCCTTTCTTTTATTTATTTATTTTTTTTTTTAATTTTTTTTAATTATATCACCCCAGACAAGGTGGTAATGCCACTGAAGCAAGCCCGAAACCACATCCTAAACAGGAAACAAGGGATGAGCCTCTACACCTGTTCAATAGACATGGGTGGAGTGTGAACCGGGCGATCGTTTAGTCTATCTACTCCAATTGAGGAAAAAGAAAGAAAAGAGTGAAAAGCTTTGTGTAACTACTGAATGAACAATTGTTTTAAATTATAAATTTCAAATGAAAACATTTACCAAATACATAAGCAAATTAATACTTGAATTACCACTGTGTTTTATTAGAAATTTTAAAAACACTAAAAGTTACTAAACCAAAAAATGCTATAATTTCAAATGGTAACGAATTTTGTTATTCATGCATGATTTAATATTTTTATATCAGTTTTTTAATGCAGTTTTTACTTGTCAAATTGTTTGAATGATTAAAGTGACAAACTGAGATAGTTATGCAGTTTTGTTAAAGTTACAAATACATTTTTCAATCAAAAAGTAAATTTTACAAAAAAAAAATAAATATAAAAATATTTTCTTTCTTTAAATTCCTCCTCTTCTCTTTCTCTATTTTTCTTAACCTTTAGCCTTTATTATTGTTCTCTCTCTCTCTCGCGCGCGAGCGCGCGCTTTAAATCTCACAACTTAAACTTACTCTGTCTTTTCTCTACTTTTTTATTTTTTCTTCTCGTCACTCTTTCTTGTTTTTCTTCTTTTTGTCTCTTTCTCTTTCAGTTGGTGTCTTTCATTTACACTTTCTATTTTTCTATTGCTCATCTGCCAGTTAATACGTCTTTTCTTTACTTACTCCCTCTCTCTCTCTCCTGTAACCATACACACTACCATTCTTTTCTCACCCTCTCCCTCTCCTTCCCTCTCTCCACTCCTCTTTCTCTAACTCTGATAAACAGGGTGTGTCTGCGTTCTCTATCCCGTTATCTAACATGCTCTTCACGAAATGTACCGAGGTAACTTTTACAATTGTCAAAACCAATCTTTTCTGGGTTCGTACACTTCTTAAAGATTAGAAAGAATAATTAGGAGACAGCTAGGAATCTCTTCCTACTTCAGTCAGTTCAGTGCCATACGTGATACACGCTTGGACAATCATATCTCTTTCGATCCATGACTGACTCGGCAGAGGATTTTACCGTAGTAGGTTGAAATTTCTTTCTGCGGTAGACTGGTTGCCAACCAAGGCTAAAGAACCCGATCTATAACCTGCTATTCAACCCATAGCTGAAAGGAGAAGAGATAGATTTATGCGCAAATTAAAGCAACGAATTCGGCTGGAATTCGAACTCCACTCTCCGATTTCTCATAGCGAGCCGATATTACATCGCAACGCACATCCTTATTAATCGAAATTGTGGTGCAATTCTCGGCTCGGAACGAGAAATCGGGGAGCCGAGTTCGAATTCCAGCAGAATTCATTGCATTCACTTACGCGCAAATTCCCTTGGGAAAGGTATTAATCCGTCTATTCCTTCTAGTTATGGGTTAAATAACAGGACAGATTGGGTTCTATAGCCTTGGTCGGCAACCAGTCTATCGCAGATATCGCAGATGCGGGATAATCTTCTGCCCAGTCAGTCATGTCTCTTTCGAGACATGATCGCCTAAGCGTGTATCACGTATGACACTTAACTGACTGATCCTGCGTTAACCGATCTCCTTCTCCTGCTCCTTATTTTTCTATTTTTTCTTTTTCTTCCTCTCCTCCTCCTCTACCGCCTTCTTCTTCATCTGCTCCTCTCCCCCCCCTCAATCTTTTTTTTCTGCTCCTCACCCTTCTTCTTTTGCTCTTCCTTCTTCTAAAATAATTATAGGGTAACTAGAAAAAACACAATGGACTAGGTTTGTTTATTATACTGTCTTTTGGTGGGGGGGGGGGTAAAAAAAATTATTAATAGAAGCAAGTTGCTAACATATTTTTAAAGAAAAATCTGCTATAATGAAGCCAGACGGTTAGTAAAAATGGTTGGAAATAAAGTTTGATATGTAAAACTAATAATGTGAGGCTCATTTTGTTGTAAGAGAACTGCCAATATGAAACATGACGGTTTATAGAAGAAGATATATGTACAAAATGTTTTTTTTTGTCTTTTTTAACTAAAAAGAAGGCTCAAATCTGATTGTCTTAAAACCTGCCTAAATAAAGTTCGCAAACAGACGTGGTTTAAAGAGATACATTTTGTGATTTTTTAACAAATGAGGATAGTAAGTTATCAGATTTAATTTGGGGTCGGTTTGTGAATTTTTAAGAAGTCTGATTTGTCCTAGATGATGATGATGAAGAAGAAACAGAGGAAGAAGAAGAAGATACCTTATTAACTAATCCCAATGACATAATATCTGAATCGAGAATGGACACATTATCTACGTACACTTTATCTACATTTGTTGCACCCCCACGCCTACCGTAGTTCGTCTTCATGCATACATTCTTTAAATCATCATCAATCTGTTGAATATAACATTTTTATTCTTTTTCTTCATATTTGCTGGGTTTTTTTTCTTTCTGTAGCTTCCTTGCTTCTGTCTGTCTGTCGCTATCTCTGGCTGGCTGGCTAGCTGGCTGGCTGGCTAGCTGGCTCTCTCTCTCTCTCTCTCTCTCTCTCTCTTTCTTTCTTTCTTTCTTTCTCTCTCTATCTCTCACTCTCTCTCTCTCCTTCCTGTAGAGCACACAGCATGTAAGTGCTTCAGATATATCAACCGAAGATGGTGTGTGTCAATAACTTCGTTTCTTTGACTTTTTGTAATATATCTTGTAAATTTATTGTTTGTTTAAATTCCATGCCTCGTATCCTCCTTTATTTTTTTACTTGGACTGACAACAAATTTATTCAGTAACAACTATCTGAGTGACTCTTGAGCCTTTTATTTGGTAAACAGCAGCATTAATGCATTTTTTCAGTAAATTTATCAGGGTTTGTATAAGAATTAATCATTTTAGCTCAAAAGTGAGTCCGTTATTACGGGTAGTGCAGGGCTTCAGGCTACACCAGGTGTGGGGTAATATGAAATAAATTCTAACTCCTTTAAGAGAATGTTAGAAATTTTTTTTCAGGTTGTGTGTGTGTGTGTGTGTGTGTGTGTGTGTGTGTGTGTGTGTGTGTGTGTGTGTGTTCGGCAATGTGAGCGAAAACACAAGACTTGAAATAACTGTTCAACAGCTTTTATTTCTGGTTAAAAGATAGTGCAAAATAATAGTATTTTGCGGGAAGAGGGGTGTGTTTCCCCAGTTTACAAGGTTCTTGAGTAGTTGCTTTATAAAGAGAGATTTTCCGCTAGTTTCCACCCCGGGGAATTTGAGCGTGAAACTGCTAGGACGAGCCTAGAAATAGAAAAGTGAGTCAGGGATGTAAGGCCGCTGAAATGGAAAAATGAAACAGCGGCCGGATAGACCTATGTCAGCATTTTTATGGGTTATGTGATTTACGCCCCACGTTGGGCGCACTGTTTTGGATGTGCGTTGTGGTGCAGTGGATATCGACTCAGAACGACAAATCGGCAAAGCCGAGTTCGAATTCCAGTTGAATTCCTTGCATTCACTTACACATTCGAAAGTGACATGACTGACTGGGCAGACGATTATCCCGCAGTAGGTTGCCGTTACTTTTTGCGGTAGACTGGTTGCCAGCCAAGGCTATAGAACCCAATCTGTCCTGTTATTTAACCCATAACTGGAAGGAATAAACGGATTAATACCTTTCCCAAGGGAATTTGAGCGTAAGTGAATGCAAAGAATTCAACTGGAATTCGAACTCGGCTCTCCGAATTCAGTACTAGAAACAGTACGTCCAACCCCCCACCATCAGCATGGATCAGACAAGTCTTACCGAAAGTAATACACTGCTTCAGGTGAAAGGATTTTATATATATATATATATATATATATTCTCCCTTTTTTTTGCGAACCCAGACGATGTCAATTTTTTCTTTTCTTATTTATTTGATTTTATTCTATCTTTTTTCTTTTTCTTTTTCGTTTTCTTTTTCTTTTTCTTTTTCTTTCCCTTTATTTTTATTTTTCTTTTATTTTATTTTATTATTTATTTATTTTTTAATTTCTTTGCAATCTATTTAAAAAGGAAAAGTAGACTAATTTTTCTCCAGTTTCTGAAAGGTTTTTTCTGTTGCTGAGGTGATGTGTCGTCCCCCGTGCGGATCTTCATATCGAAATGGCCATTCAACATCTTTGAATTAATCCTTTTTTAGGTGGGCACCACGACGTGGTGTAATGTTTAGCAAGCTTGTATCGCTAGAAAATGTTAAAACTGAGTAGTCAGTTCGATCCTCACTGGGTACCCCATACTTTCGGCATTATGCCATATCTAAACGGCGCTTAGTAAATTAACTGTTACGCCCGTTTTCGGGTATAGAAAGGATAGTGGATGTGATCCAATGAGTGGAATGTTGAACTGGGAACTAAAACACAATTGGCCCCCCTTTTTTTTAATGATGCTGGTTACTTTCCGGACATGTCCAGCTCTCGGATGTACTCCGCTAGATTCTGCCCTGCCTAAAAATGCATCACATGATTGAGTGAAGTAAAGATACTACGATTCTCATCCTGTTCTCATCTTCAGCTGCAAGATTTATGACATCGGACAACATTGCATCTTTAATAAAACCCGAAACACAATATGCGTAATGTCGCCATTACTAAATACACGGAAGCCATGAAGATGGACATCTCAACAACTCTGGTGATCACTGCCACCAATCTCTTCCCTCGTCCTCCTCCTCTTCATCGTTCTGAGTCAGTATCACCGTTGTCATAGTAACGAAACCTAAGATCGAGTAGCCATCATAAAAAAAGAAAAACTGAAACGAAAATTATATTTAGTATATTTGTTTATCACAGTGTTGCGTGAATACTTTGGTCGTTTCGTTGAGTTGTAAAATGTAGGTTGAGAGGTCACTTGGTCTAAAGCCTGGAAAAAATGGCATAAAACACAGGAAAAAATTAATTCTGAGCAACGAAATCTTATAGTATAACATCATGATTACTTAACGATTATTATTATTATTATTATTATTATTATTATTATTATTATTATTATTATTATCATATTTCGATTTTCTGTTATAATCTCACTACCTACCAAGTCTGCGGGAAGACCTAAGTGGCTTGTTGTTATGGCTACATTTCATGATTTGTTTTTGTTTTTTTGTTTTTCTAACTCCCATAACATCAATAGCGCTTATGAACAGAATTCTTCTTAGTGTGTGGGCTGTACTTTTAAAGACAATTTTTTGTATTTCTCTTATACTGGGATTTCCAGGGATTTTTTTTTCCCAATGTATTGTTGTGTTCCACTTTTATCATTCCTAGCGCGCCTACCAGGGTTGATACTATTTTTGTTTTCAATTTACACATTGTTTCGATCCCAAGGTCTTTATATTCCGATAGTTTTCAAATTTCTTGGTTGCTGGGAAAGCCATATCAATTAGTAGGCAAGTTTTTTTTCCCCCGTTTTTGGCAATTATGTCCAGCCTATTTGCTTCAATCTTCCTGTCTGTAACGGTGTAATCCCAAAGAATTTTGATGTCGTCTATTTCTGTAACCGGTTATAAGTAAGTAATATCAGTGTTTGTTAACACCTTTGCTAATGTGTTTGCATATTGTCTCGTGTAAATATTACCCCCTCCTCTATCGTGACGATTTTTATATTCATTTAGCGCAAGAACAGAATATCCTGGGATTAGATAGTCTATAGTTTTCTGATGTTTGTTACAAATCCACGCTATTAGGTATGATATCTGCCTGAAAGTTTTAAATGAAAAGCCTCTCGCCTTGTGCTGAAACATCCATTTCGGTCTTTAATCCAGATGTTCTTAACCATCGATGAGAGCTAATTTTATCAACATCGGCTTTATTAGCATGTTCTGTATTTTGGCCATGCAAAGTTTTGTTTTGCCAGTGCTGTTTCATCTGCTCACAAGAATTATCATTGGCTTTCTTTTTCATATTTTTTGCTCCAACAGTTTTTTTTGTTTTTTTTGTGGGGATGGTTTGCTTTGGTTTTCTACAGAATCTATTAAACGTAAATCTCGTTTCTATTTACAACCTTCTTTCATGATTCAATATTTTTTTCTGTTTTTGTGTTGCTTGACTAATTGTATCATATAATCCTTTGTTGTTTCCATATATGTTAGTAATCCAAAAGTTGATTTTTGTATGACAATTCTAGCTGAAGAAAAGCTGCTCCGCCTTCTTTACTTGGTATTCATAGACGGTCTGTTTGGTTAAAAAGAAGTTTTTTTGTTTTTTTTATCTTAGAATCCATATGTCTGATGTCATTTAGAGCGCAGTTCAAGATTTTGAAACTATATTGAACCACTGGGGCTGCAAGGCTATTAATGAACACAAGTCTGTTCTGAGAATTCAGTTATTTTCGCACTATTTCTTTCATTTTAAATGGTGAATTCCTTCAGCCTTATTTACACTGAGGTATTTATAAGCTTCTTCTTGCTCTAAATCCGTGATTGATGCCCCAGGTCTACGCTAATTGAGGTTTGTTCTAGAGACCCTCGTAAAATTGTGTCTTTGGCACATTTATCAAAACCAAATTCCATTTAAATGTCATCACTGAAACATTTTCCAGTTTG
The DNA here is from genome assembly GCA_037127315.1 of Ascarosepion bandense. NCBI lineage: Eukaryota > Metazoa > Mollusca > Cephalopoda > Sepiida > Sepiidae > Ascarosepion > Ascarosepion bandense. The sequence goes on along the minus strand of JBBBDQ010000525.1, from coordinate 753,118 downwards.
CAAACAGTGGCGATTGTGGAACTCTGAAAGATGAAAACAATTCTTTAATGTCATTAATTTATATTATTTATTCAAGCAATTAAAAGCTTATCTAATTATATAATGTCATAGCTTTATTGCACATTTTATTTTACTATTTGGGGTAGATTTTCAGAAAAAAGGGTCAAATGGTTGAAAAAAATAATAGATGATTTACATCCCCCATCAACGTTAATTTCGTAAAATTTTATGAATTTACGTGAAGCGGGAGAAACTGAATGAAAAATAATATATTTTTACGAATATTTAAAAAAAATAAGAACTTAAATAATAATTTCATTCATTTGTGAATAAGTCCGGAAAGTTTCATTAAAATCCGACAACTATTTCATTTTTGTAAGAATTTCCAAATTAATGTGTTTTAAAAACTGAGTTACGTAATATTACATTCTCCATTGTAAACTTTCTTAACGATTTGGTTATCCGCGAATGAAAATGAAAATAAGAATTTTTACGAAAATTTCGAACGTGTTAGAAAAGATAAAAATTTTTTTTTTAAATAATGAAAAATACTTTGATCTTTTCTTTAAACAAACATTTTGATGGAAAAAGTTCGTTTTTTATTAAGTTTGGGGATTTTTTTTTCTTTATACTATGCTGTTTTTTAAGCGATTTAGTGGATTTAGTGGATTTAGTGGCGATATCTAAAAGACTAAAAGAGAAATGTAAAGAAAACTAAAAAAAAAGTTATTTTATTTTTCTTCGTTTTTTTCTTTTTTGTGACCAAATGTTTTAACCGTTATGATTTTGCTTTTAAAAATATGAGTCAAAGGAATTTTCTTTTATTACTCTAACCGTTGGTATTGGAATTTTAGATGATACTTGTGAATGATGACTGATTATTTTTGGGATTGACATTTTATTACTCTCTCCTGATTGACCAATTCACTATCAGGTTGCGAAATATTTAGGTTTTTTTTTGTTTTTTTTTTCTAAAATTACTGACCAATTCTTTCAGTTGGCCATAAATCACTGGCTGCCTATGTATCTACATATCAATTTCTGGACATTATTGGCGTCTTCCTTTAAATATGAAAATATGACTATTAAGTCTCTTTCCCTCCCTGACAAAATGTCTGTTTCTATCTCTCTAAAGAAACCAGTATGTTACAGTTTGTTAACAGAGAAACCAGAATGTTACAGAGTGTGTTAACAGAGAAACCAGAATACTACAGAGTGTGTTAACAGAGAAACCAGCATGTTACAGAGTGTGTTAACAGACAAACCAGAATGTTACAGTTTGTTAACAGAGAAACCAGAATGTTACAGAGTGTGTTAACAGACAAACCAGAATGTTACAAAGTGTGTAACAAAGAAACCAGAAGGTTACAGAGTGTGTTAGCAGAGAAACCAGAATGTTACAGAGTGTGTTAACAGAGAAACCCGCATGTTACAGAATGTGTTAACAGAGAAACCAGAATGTAACAGAATATCGTACGAGCGAGAACAATGTGTTTTAGAGGCTGGTAAGAGCAAGAAAAACATGTTACAGAGTCTGATAAGTGAGTGACCAACATGTTACAGAGTATAATAAGAGAGAAACCAGCATGTTACAGAGATGTTAAGAGAGTGACCAGCATGATACAAAGGTGTTAAGAGAGTGACCAGCATGATACAGAGGTGTTAATAAGAAATTCGTTATTGAAAACTGAATGGACAGAAAAGATGGAAGTCGTGAGCAAGAAACAAGAAAAAGGAAATAAATAAATAAAATAAGTGAAAAAAATGAAAAAAAAAACAAAAACAAAGAAAAAAGTGAGAGTGAAAGAGGGGTATAAAAAAACAAGGAAGAATTTTTTTTAAATAAAGACAAAAAGAAGAGGAGATGGTAGTGGGCATTGAGGTCGTGTACTCGGCTATTTTTTCTTTCCCGACGACAGGATATTGCTAGGTCAAGGTAACCTTTCTCAAAACCCTTTTACCTGCTGTCTTACCCACTCTATGCTTCCCGCCAAATAACAGCGTTCTCTTCCTGCCTCACCCATCACCTTAGACGAACATGTTTCACAAAAAAGAAAAGAAAAAAAGAAAAAAGAAAAACTAAGTATTGTCTGGCATAAGCCAAACGAGTAAAGAGTTTTCTCCTAAAGCTGAAACCGACCTTACCGTATCCCAAAACTTGCACCTTCATCCCCAACACTAACCCTGTCTACTCCTACCCACTTAATCATTTCCGAACATCGGTATTAAAAATACCCGGAACAATAACCATAAAAAGAGGTGGCAAATGAGGGAGAGAAGCGGGGAAAAGTAAAGTGTATGTGCATTCGGAGGAGAAGAAGGGAGAGAGAAAGAGAGAAAGAGAGAGAGAGATGCTAACTTTAGGGAGGTGCTAACTAGTGCGAGTTCCCGCCTCCTCTTTGTCTATGTCTGTGTGTGTATGTGGGTTTTGTCTTAGTTTGAAAACGTGTGTAAATGTATGCAACTGGAGTTATGCAGACAAATGTCTCGGCAGGTGTGCGCTTTTGGGGAAAAGACAAAAAAAAAATGAATTGTAAAAAAGAAGTGAGACTCTGCTTGTGCCCGTCACACACGCATGCGCGAACACCACTTTTACTGTTATCCTATTTGGGCGGGAGTAGCCTAGTCCTCACTTTTCAGTCTCGATAGCGTCCTAAAGCGTCTCCGCGTTCTTGTGGGTGATAGATTATTTTCCACCCTGCAACCCCTCTCTCACAGACAAGATGTTGCAAACCTCTCATTGCTCTATTGCTCTATTGCTAGATCAATGAAAGTATGCTCAGGCGAAATATATTCCTTAGATCCACGAGTTGTAATCTTCACGGCTAGGACCCGTAACGCTTCTCATACCCTACGCATTCCATTGGTAAATTCTACTCGAACAGCTTATTCCCGTGAACCACTACCCTGTGGTACTGACTCCCAAGAAAATGTTTTCTTGATCACTACAATTTTAACCTATTCAAGTCTAGGTTTGATCTTTATTTTCTCCAACTATCAGAATTTTCTTTTTTTCTGTAATTCTCTACTCGAGTAGCTCCCGGGATTTGTACAGAGTGAACCTCACCATATTCATAGCCTGATGAAACTGACTGTCGTCATTGAGTGTTGACCTCGGTCAAGCGCTTTATCTTGGATATTGAACACTTCTACCCATAAACATAGATACCCAAAAATCGTATTTTTATCACACACATACACACACGCACACGCGTGCACACACACACTCACGCGTATATATATATATATATATATATATATATACTATCGGCTATAACTATTAGTCCACCCCAGGTTTTTAAAAGAAATTATGTATTTTATATTATTTTTAGTATTTATTGCAATGTGAATAATTCTAAATGAAAAGAGAATAGTTCTTTTTTAATACTGCACAGTTATATGTGCATCAAATGAACTGTTCTGGTGTCCAGTCTTTGTGATCTCTCCCCCATGCTAGTCTCTTCTTCTTATTGGCTGCCCGAAGCAAAGGCTTCCTGGCTGCCTTGTAAAATTTTGCAAAGTAATAATAACAAAAGAACCGTTATATTTTCATTTAGAATTATCCACTTGGCAATAAATACTAAAAAAATAGTATGAAATACATCATTTTTTTAAAATAATAATTATGGCCGCTAGTGTGTGTGTGTGTGTGTGTGTGTGTGTGTGTGTGTGTGTGTGTGCAAACGAATTAATGTATATTTTAATTCGTTATTTTTATTACTTCAAACGCTCTCAAAGTAGATACTGCGTATTTAAAATAGAGGCGCCATTTTTTATTTTTTTAAAAAAAAAGAAAGCCATTTCGCTCAGATTATTCTCTCAAAAGCTTCATATCTGCTCAGTATCGTCATCGAAACGTAAAACAAAGCAGTTTATAAAGAATTAATGGATTTATTTTTAATCCGATATTTTTATTACTTCAAAATTTATTACAGTGAATACTTCGTGTTTAAAATAGACGCTCCAATTTTATTTATTAAACAGTGTATATCGACCTATGCATTCGATGAATCGAAGAAACTGAATAAGAGAAAACAGAACCATGTACGCTGTAACGTTCTTCGTGAGTAAGAGGTAAAGTACATCGGATCAAATTGTGATTTCTCCTACTGCTCGGCCACAAAGAACTTCACAGCACACAAGGTACCATTTCTTCTTTTTAAAGAAAAGCACACCCTCTTCACTCAGGTTATTTTCTCAAAATCTTTGTAGCTGCTCTGTTTCCTATTTTTTAAGTAATATTATGAGAATTTACTAGCAGTATAGCCTGGCGTTGCTCGGGTGTAATGAAAGCTTTAAAACTAAGCCATGTTCCTGGAGCTCAGACTCACTCTTTGGCCGTTGGCATTGAAAGATTGAAAAGCAATAGTTGTTTCCAGTTAAAGCGAAACAGTAGACTGAAAGAAAAATGAATGGATGTAAATCAGATTTTGATTTCCTGGTATCAATATCAAATAAGTTTTTTCGTTGTAAACTGAATTTTGAGGGCTAAATATGTCCTCTGAGTAAATGATATCATGGCTGAGACTAAGAACTACAATTATACCTACTTGGAGAAAAACCCTAAGCAAAAACTAAAATAAAAGGACTGAAAAAAATACAGACATACAGGCAGATAAACAGAAACACATACAAACATCATGACTTTTATATATATATATATATATATATATATATATATATATATATATATATATATATATTATCGATTTTCTGCACTATTGTAAGAACTGCAACCTTGAAACTTCTGAATATCATTTCTTATGTCTTTGTCTATGAGTGTATCAAATTTGATTAAAATCGGACCACTCCTTCTATAATCCGATTTTTTCGATTATAGATTTTCGATATTTATCGAGGGTACCAAGACACAAAACCTAGCTAAGAACACTCGCAGACGCTTATAGCACAACTGTGTAAATTTTAAAGAAAATTGGTTCAGCTGTTTCGAAGTCTATAAGTAATGGACACACACACACACACACACACACACACACAAAGTTCCATTTATAAATAAGTTTAGATATATATATTATTCGCACAACAAATATATATATATATATATATATATATATATATATATATATATATATATATATATAACTCCGTGTCGAGTTATAGACGTAGGACAAGATGTGTACGTGTATTTCAATAATACACAAGTATTATAGTTATTACACAAGTAATATAAATTATTATAATACTTTATAATACAAAGTATTATAATAATAACAAGTGATCCTCCTTGGACTACATATACACACATTTGCTCTCTAACAAAATTTACCCTACAATATTAATGTAATTTTTATTATTTTACTTTCCAATTTCGTGTCTAAGTTTCAGTATAAACCAAATTATACCTTTAATAAATTAAAAAATGACATCCGAAAATTATAATATGTAACGAACATGAAGTTTTTCCATCAAAAGTTTTGTATTACTATTACGAGGGTAGATGAAAGTATTTTTTAATCATTTGTTAATTTTTTAATCCTTTCTAACACTTTCGAACTTTTGGTAAAAATCTTGTTTTGATTTTCGTCAGCGGGTAACCAAATCGTTACGAGAGTTTGCAATGGATAATGTAATATTGCGTAACTTAGTTTTTTTTTCCGGTGCAAAACATTAATTAGGAAATTTTTTAAAAATCAAATAATTGTTGGATTTTAAGAAACTTTCAGGACTTATTCACAAATGAATGAATTTATTTTTGAAATTATTACTTTTAAAAAATCTTGGTCAAAATATTTTTTTCACATCAATTACCCCGCCCTTCACGTAAATTCATGAAATTTTAAGAAATTAGATTTTGTAGCAAAAATTTCTTTTATTAGTTAAACGCATGACTCATTGGGGAACGTAAACCATCTATTATTTTTTTCAAGCATCTGGCCTTTTTTTACCCCCGAAATTCTGCTCCGAATAATAAAATCAAAAATGCAATAAAACTAAAACATTATTTAGTTAGATAAGCTTTTAATTGTTTTTCTAAATATATGTTAAGGACATTATAGACTAAAGAAAAACATTTTTCGATGAATAAGGAAATTTTAAAAGAATTGTTTTTCTTTTTCTTTATTACAATCATATATAAATTTTCAAAATTCTTTTTTTTAATTCTACAAAGCCTTGTGGCAGTTAGGTTATTTAGTGAAGACTATGTGGTGATATCGACCGAACGATAAACCGGATGTTTGCTCTCTCACAACAAAAAGGCAAATGAACAAGATCGTCGTGCGCATCCGAGTTCGCGCAGATGTTCCGGTTAAAAAATAAAAATTAATCAAATATCAAATTTCCATTTCGCGAGCTTACGCGAATTTTATTTACCAGCCAATAGAAAGCCCGGAATCAAATACAAGCGTGAAATTCAAAACGAGCTTTTGATCCAAAGGCAGATATAAAACGCGGAGACATAAAGCATCGTCAGACAGAAGGACTCATAGGCTAGAGTTACCAGTGTCTCCCCTTGACTTAAGTCGAGCGGCTACTATGCTGACCTCTTTCCTTCTCCCTGTCTCAAAAGTACTTATTGACCTCAGGAGTGACCTCTTCAAAGACATTCTTCACAAACCAACTTACTGACTTACTGACCTTAGAAGTGGCAAATTCAAAATCAACATTCATCACACTCCTAAGCCTTACATCCCTTTCATCTTATTATTCGCCATGCCACAAATTTTAACGGCCGTGGCACACAATTTAAGTAAATTTTAAAGTCGTGTTCGGATCACGTCGGAATAACCCGCCATAACTATATTTACTAATTGAAAACCAAAAGTTTATTACAAATTGTCGAATCATCGTATTTTTAAACATAATATTTTTGCGTATTTAAAGTTTTTTTTATTCAGTATGGTATTTTGTTTGCTACATTTCTTCCTCTTACAGAAATAGATTTGTACAATTATGTCAAATCTGGTCAACCATACTTAGCTTCTTTCGACAGGTGGCTGTCATCACACATCAATCACTTACGACAAAGGTCAAAAAGATTAACGCTCCGTAATTAAGAAATAGTTTTATTCTAAATTTCATGTTATAAATAAGTAATACTTCTGTAAATCAGATTAATTTAACTTTAAATCTTCTAATTTTTCAAAAATAACGTGTCACAAATAAATATTTTATTTTAGCAAGAAACCAAGAATTAACTTTTGTTTGCAGATGTGTCGATCGCATAAAAATGGCCTAAAAATTGAAAGATTTTTGAAAAATTGAAAAGATCAATAATTTTTTTTTCTAATACATCAGAGTATTTTGCTAACTGGAAAAAGTAAATTTAATCATTTAGCTTTTTATTAAATCTAAAATTAAAGCTTCAAGAAAACTTTTTGTTTATCAAAGCTATAGTTAGTCATCCGCAGACAGATATGTTTCGCTGTATCACAACTCATCAGTACAGGTAGACATCCGATTGCTTTTACCCAAATTGGCGTCAGTCGGCGATTCTATCTCTGAGCTATGGGCGCTCAGTAGAAAGAGGCAGACTTTTAGCGTATGATGTATCATACGCCAGTAGTTAGAGTGCTCTAATTCATTACTGACTGAGCGATGCATAGATGCTAGAGTAGCTACTGTTTTTCATTCTACCATTCTTCCAGAGTGCTCAGTCAGGGTGTGAGAACGTAAATAGTCATCCGCAGACAGATCTGTTTCATCAGTACGGATAGACATCCGATTGCTTTTTACCCAGGATTGAAACACGACCGAATTGTCGTCAGTCGGCGATTCTACCCCTGAGCTATGGGTGCTCGGTAGAAGGGGGCATATATATATATATATATATATATATATAGAGAGAGAGAGAGAGAGAGAGAGAGAGAGAGAGAGAGAGAGGAGAGAGAGAGAGAGAGAGAAATAAACAGAGAAACAGACAAACAGAGAGAGAGAGAGAAAAATAAAGAGATAGAGAGAGACTTATCTCCCACACTTCCGGGGCGAGATAAACCAATTGATTTATCTTGCTCCGGAAGTGCAGATTTACTTCTGCGAAAATAGAGGTCGGGACGTAAGTTTTTGAACTATTTCTTATTAATACTTTATTCCTTTAGATTGATCAATTTATTTGCAAAATATGCATACCGTAAAAGTGTTATCCTCTAGTAATATACTAGTCGACGAGATTTTTTTTAGGTATAGACAATATTTGTTATTTTCTACACACACACACACACACACACACACACACACACACACACACATATATATATATATATGTATATATATATATATATATATATATATATATATCATTCATCTGTTTATTTATTTATCTGTTTATTCATTTATACACGTGCTGATGTGAAAAAACACAGACCATGCAACGTGCCAACATTTGATTTATTTTATCTTATTTTATTTTATTCTACTGATTTTATTTATTTTTTTATTTTTTCTATTATTTATTTATAAAACAACAAATTGGACATCAGAAACAAAAAGAATTCGATAAGTAAAGCCACAAATTTGTTCACCTGAAGAGAGTCAATTTTAGACTCGAAACACGTGTAGCGTCACAAATACGATTATGGACACTTAATGTATCATAACATGTATAATAACAAAAACAATAAATATACACTTTGAAGGAAACGTTCACGGCCTCTCACACTTTTTATTCTATACCAATGTCTCTCATTGGAACAACCCTATTTCTTTATACAATATATATATATATATATATATATATATATATATATATATATATATACTTTTCGTCATCCCCATACAGGCCTGTTTCGCTGTATCACAGCTCATCAGTGTACTAGACATCCACTTGCCTCCGGTCAGGATCGAAACTCGTCCAATTTTGTGTTAGTGGGAGTCGCTAGCCCCTAAGCCATAGGCATATGGCATCAAAGAATGATAATTTTAGCGTGTTATATGTAAGCGACGTATAAACACGCCAGTCACCGAAAAACTCAATTCATTGCTGAAGAGTTATGCATATATCGCCGAAGTGGTAACTGTTTTTTTCACATATTTTTCCTATCTAGAGTGCTCAATCGTAATGATAGCATAATATTTGTCATCCACATACTTGCCTGTTTCGCCGTATCACAGCTCATCAGTGTGGCTGATATATATATATATATATATATATATATATATATATATATATCAGCCACATCAGATATATATATACACACACACACACAGACATATATATATATATATATATATATATATATATATATTAACGAAACTTGGTTATAAGCAACCGACAATTTGTAATGAATTATTTTTAACATTATTTTTACCGATACTCGTATTTAAGTAGATATTCTGTTTTTAATTAAACAGTATTTTTATATTTATATCTACCGGCCTGATTATTTACAATAAATTTTTATTACGAAAATGTGTGCTATCCAGCAGGATTCGAACCTGCGATCCCTATTACATAGAGGAAGCATACCATTTGATCTGGTACCGTCTTGACCACTCGACCATGAATAGCCTCTTGATCAGACGAGGTTTTTATCATGCTTATATAACACAATCTTCGATTCACCGTAAACAAACATATCTGCTCCGAAATCGAAGAAAAAAAAGTTAAATAATTCAAGATTCACAAGAAAAAAATATAATACAAAAATAAGAAAAAGTGATTCAGAAAGAAAAAAGATTCACAAAAATAATCATCAAGAAAATGTTTAAAAAAGACAAAAAGAAAAATTAATAAAAAATTCCAGGTATAAAAGCATAATAGCCATATAGTACAAACAGTCACAATGAAAAACAGTCACATATGATTAACTATCACAAAAAACAAAATTTGAAATATAAATAAAGAATAAAAATTATAAATAAAAATAAAATAAAAGTAAAAAATTAGATTCACAATAAAGAACAGCAGAATTTGCTAGAAAAATATTGGTAAGGAAAAATGTCTAATCGTACAAAACGGCTTAATTTAAATCTATTTTTGTGAACTGCATTTAAATATCATTTCATTGCATTGGTTTAAAAGCTGGTTATTACAACCAAATTTTTTTTTTTTTTTTTATTGAGGTGGTGGAGTTTGACCCTTATTACTTTTAGCCCCCCCCCCCACCGCAATCACTGTAAGAATGTTATACATGAACGTATAAGAATACATATATATATATATATATATATATATATATATTCTTATACGTTCACGAAACTCTGTGTGTGTGTGTGTGTGTGTGTGTGTGTGTGTGTGTGTGCGCGATTTCACTCACCTGCAAACACCGTAGGATCCAACTATTTTTTTAATTGATATTTTCTTATTCTAAAATTCCGTCGCCATTTCATTCCTATTTTCTTTCTTTATGAGGCAAATTCTTTTTAGTCCATTCGATATTTTAATACACTCCTGATCAACATATTAACAGACTGGGATAGATAGATAGATAGATAGATAGATAGATAGATAGATAGAAACAGAATTACATAGATAGATAGATAGATAGATAGATAGATAGATAGATAGATAGATAGATAGATAGATAGATGTCTATCTTTTTAGGCCATTCGATTTTTTTAATACATGTCAAATCTTGATCTATTCTGATTGATTCATCGTTTTCCCTTTTCCACGAATTTATTTTTCAGCTTCCTTTAAAAAGCAGAAAAGCAAAAAAGAGAAAAAGAAATACTAATGCACACAGAAAAGAAAAACAAAGAAATAAAAGAAGAAATAACGAGAAAACAATAATGAAATAGAAAAATGGAAATGTGAGCGAAAAAGAAAGTAAATTAGAGATAAGTAAAAAAAAAGAAAGAGAACAAAAATGATCAAGGACCAGGCTTGCCTCCCCAGAGAGTAAAACACTACGCCTCCTTGGCCTTACACTCTCGGCGGACCTCAAATGGAATGACTATATCGAATCCATTGCTAAATCCGCCCCTATGAAAGTCTGTTCTCTGTGCAGGGCCGGAAGTTTTTCCCGTCTGAATCTATCCTGCACATATATAAATCTACCATCCGCCTGTGTATTGAATACTGCTGCCACATCTGGTCGGGTGCCCCTACTATTCTCCTCGGGGTTCTTGACAAAATACAACGGAGAATCTGTAACGTGATCTGTAACGTGATCGATACTGACTTGGCAGACTGGCTGCAACCACTCTCTCACCTGCGTGACGTGGCTTCCCTGTGCCTTTTCTATAAATACTTTCACGGTTTCTGCTCCGATGAACTTAGATCCTTGATGCCGCCTAGGTACGAATTTACACGAGATACTAGATTAGCAACTAGGTCCCACCCTTTTACAGTGAAACAGATAAGATGTAACCGTAATTTCTACTCCAACAGCTTCTTTTCTCGCACTTCCCGCCTGTGGAATTCCCTTCAACATGTCTGCTTTCCTGACAGCTACAATCTCTAGGAGTTTAAATGTAAGGTCAATAGATACCTCCTATCACACTAACTTGCATCTATTCTCCCAACACTCTCACCATCTACCCAACCCTCATTCTTAGTATCCTTACCCGTCTCTCCCCCTCCTTCTGACAATTCCTATATCTAACCATCCTTTCTCACCACTTCCCCCCTATGTAACCCCCTGCGCAATAGTGGCAGTAGAATGCCATGCTCGGGGTGAAACGATTCTAAAAAAAACAAAGAAAAAAAACAAAGAACTGAAAAATATTAAAGCTGCAAAGAAAGGGAAATGAATAAAGCAAATCAAAACTAAGAAAAAGAGACGAAAATAAGTTTGAGAATTTGGCCATCTTTGTCTTTCTGTCGATTGTTAGATATTTACACAATAATAATAATGGCAACAGTAACATAAACTAGAAACACTTCAGCTGTTGATGTTAAAGCACAATGATTTACGTGTTCGGAGGCAAAAACATTTTTAAAATGCATTTACTCGTAGGTATTGTTTAAACTGGACGTGCGTTGTGGTGCAGTGGATATCGACTCAGAATGAAAAATCGGGGATCCGAGTTTGAATTCCAGTTCAATCCCTTGCATCCATTTACGCACAAATACCCTTGGGAAAGGTATTAATCCATCTCTTCCCTCTAATTATGGGTTAAATAACAGTACAGATTCAGTTTTATAGCCTTGGTCGGCAACCGTAGAAAGCAATGGAAACCTACTGCGGGATAATCTTCTTCCCAGTCAGTCAAGTCTCTTTCGAGACATGATCGCCCAAAGCGTTTGGAGTGATCACTAGTGATGGTGATGTTATGCCTCTATTCCTACAGGGGCTCAGACTCAATATGAAGGTCTACATCAAGTGCCTCTCGAAGGTAGTGCACTCTTGGGTCAAGAGGGTGTCTGCCGCAAGATCCCATGTCAAGTAACATAGCTCTGCACCATGCCACGCATACAGCAGAACACAATTATAGTTCTCAGAAAATTTCTGCGGCCACATCAGTCCTTACATATGGCCATGTAACTCTCCTGACTGCAACCTCCTTGATTTTCTTATGTGTGGGGTGCGATTGAGTGCAAGAGCAACAAAACTTCTTGAAACACCAAAGATGAAATGAAGGAAAGGATTATGGCTGCATTCACCAACTTAAACAAGGAGATCGTTCAGAAGAGATGGAGTCCAGTTGTTTAGAGACCTTGGTCGTCCATTTGTTTGGAGACTATGGTTGAGGCCAATGACGATTTTATTGAATAAATTCACTCATTAGTATTTCATTGTGTAACTTTGGTAAATATATCTGTTAAAATGAGATGTCAGTGTTATTTTCCTTTTTGCGTTAATTTAGACGACAATTTTTCATCGCAGCCAGTATATATGAAGTAATTTTTTTTTTAAACATTTCACCCCAAGCAAGGCATTCCACTGCCACTATTGCGCAAGGGGCTATATAGGGGAAGGTAAAGAGAAAGAGTGGTTAGATATAAGAAATGTCAGGAGGGTGATAGACATGTAAGGACACCAAGGCTGAGGGCTGGGTAGATGGGAAGAGTGTTTGAGAGAATGGATGCGAGTTAGTGTGTTAGGTGTCTATTGACCTTACATTTAATGTTTTATATATATATATATATATATATATATATATATATATATATATATATAACCCTGTACTTTCTTTCTGTTTTTTTAATTAGTAATTCACAGGATACAGTGTAATACCGCCACTAGTGCTGCTGTCGTTAAAAGGCCTTGTGTTTGACTAAGCTTTTATACAAATCTATTGTTGTTCCAATGAGCGTCGGATCGAGTATAAGTTTACAATTCCATTAGAATCCATGATCGTCTTGAAGGTGGAAACGCAGAAACAACGTTAGGATGGAAACGAAAAATCAGATTTGTATGAATTAAATCCAATTTTATACTGACTGAGGTTATCAGTTGTAAACCGAAATTTTCAATACGATCTTGTCAAGGAGACAAAATTGTGAGTTGTGTTCGGAATACGGGTGCACTTGCTGGGGTTGGTTGGGTGTAATGATTTGAGGCCGTCTGGAGGATCAAAAACATGCACTTCTTAAAGAATTGGCATGTAATGATGGACAAACCAAAAGATCGTCCTCTAACCAGAACCCTAATAATTACTTCACCTTTTTTAAAAATCTTTTTTTATTCATTATTATTCACTCACATAGATAGTGGCTCAGATTGAGGAATCGGAGAGCCAAGTTCGAATTCTAGTCACGTGCTAATACTCATCTCTTCTCTTGTTTGGAAAACAGTATACTGTACAGCTTGGCATTCGCGCCGGAAGATCCCGTACGAACATTTCAGAGAGTTTAGGTGTCAATCTGAGGACAGTGCAGAAGATTCGGAAAGAATTGGATGATATATGCAATCAACATCAAGGTGTTTGGAGGGATCGTTAGTGATGGCCTAAATAGCAGGACAGGTTTGATATCCTACTGCAGGAAACACTTCACACTACATTGGCTTGTGAAGCCAAAAAAACATTCCCATGAAAGTTTTAGGGAAGAATGTCGTCGCAAGCACAAGTAAGTATTCACTGAGTGTTAAAACCAGTTTTAATTGGTGAATTACATTAGAGATTAAGTGACAACAAGTATCCACATCACACCAGCACTCACCTCTGTATTTTAATAATTTTCAGGTCCTGGGTATGACAGTAAACTGCATCCAGCAGCAAGGCCTCTGATTGGGACGTTGTGAGGAGCATGGGACCACCTCTTAATTGCTGTTGTTCTCAGATCCACCCTGACCCTGAGTGGTAGCACCTGTTAGGGTCCCAGCTATGGACAGTTAACCCCCAAACTGGGGTCAAAACGCTATGAAGTTATAAAAATAGACTTTTATAGAAATATATACATAATAGATTTTATAGAAAAATACACATTTTTGAAGAAAAAAAATTATTCCCATAACACATTTTTGAAGGAAAAGAATTACCATAATACATTTTTGAAGGGAAAAAAATTATCAGTAAAACAATTTTGAATACAAAACGAGAAAATATCTTCAGTTTTCAAAAAAATAAAAATAAAAAAGTAAAAAATGTTTTTTTTATCAAAAGCTGACTAAATCAACCTTCTCACTATAACCGAACATTTAAAAAAATAATTTCAAACCTTACCTTTTTGGCATTAAGTAACCCACAAAGATTGATATGCCGTTGAACAAAACTCAAAATCAAACAATTTTTAATGATGCCGTAGTCCGAATGGATCTAATTAATTCTCTTGAAAATCACTACACCACAAGCAAGGTGATAAAATCCCTAAAACACAAGGTGTTAAAAAAAAAAACTGAGAAAATGTTATTGAGGAGACAATAAAAAAGAAAAGGTTTAAAAATACATGAAAATTGACGTTGAATTTTAATTTTTGAAGATCGTATTTGAGAAAAAACAAGAAGCTGAAAAAGAGTTACATAAGCGAGGAGTGCAAAAAAGAGAAACTATTTGAGTAGAACTTACGGTTACATTTAGCAGTCACCAGTATGAGACATAGCAGACAATCTAGTAATATATATATATATTTAAAATTCTCTTTCACTATCTCATCTTTAATAACATTGAATACCATATTTAATGCATTATTCATTCAGTCAGTTAAGTGCCATACGTGATACACGCTTGGGCGATCATGTCTCGAAAGAGACATGACTGACTGGGCAGAAGATTATCCCGCAGTAGGTTGTCGTTGCTTTCTGCGGTAGACTGGTTGCCGACCAAGGCCATAGAACCCAATCTGTCCTGCTATTTAACCCATAACTGGGAGGAAGAGACGGATTAATAGCTTTCCCAAGGGTATTTGCGCGTAAGTGAATACAATGGATTCAGCTGGAATTCGAACTCGGATCCCCGATTTCTCGTTCCGAGCTGATATCCACTGTACCACAACGCACATTCATTACCTAAACTAAAACATTATTCAATTATATATGTAAGAGCTTCATAGATTATATTATCTAGGACATAATTCAACAAAATATTAACACAGTATTCAGCTATCTAACTTAAATATGTATTATTTAACAATATATTTTACACTTCGTTCTATATTACTATCGTCACAGTGAAAAACATATTCAGAAAAATATGTGACGATTTATACGATTATTTTAGCTACATTGTAACAATATATTTAAAACGTCATTTCAAACTACTTTCCTAGCAGGAAAGAACATATTCAGGAACATATTTAACGATTAAGAGTATAATTTTTGCCATATTATTAACAATATATTTAAAACTTCATTCCACACTACTATCCCCACGTTAAAGAACGTATTCAGCAACAAATTTACCAATTGATACTATTATTTTATCAATATTATTTAACAATATATTTTACATTTCATTCAACACAATTATCCTTAGGGTAAAGAACGTATTCAACAGCATATTTACAAATTCAAATGTTATATTAACAATAATATTTAACAATATATTTAACACTTCATTCCACACTACTAACCTCACCTTAAATAATTCAGTAAAATATTAACGGATTTATACTATAATTTTATCTATATTATTTAACAATATATTTAACACTTCATTCCACACTACTAACCTCACGTTAAATAATTCAGTAAAATATTAACGGATTTATACTATAATTTTATCTATATTATTTAACAATATATTTAACACTTCAGTCCACACTACTAACCTCACGTTAAATAATTCAGTAAAATATTAACGGATTTATACTAATTTTTTATCTATATTATTTAACAATATATTTAACACTTCATTCCACACTACTAACCTCACCTTAAATAATTCAGTAAAATATTAACGGATTTATACTATAATTTTATCTATATTATTTAACAATATATTTAAAACTTCATTCCACACTACTAACCCCACCTTAAATAATTCAGTAAAATATTAACGGATTTATACTATAATTTTATCTATATTATTTAACAATATATTTAACACTCCATTCCACACTACTAACCTCACCTTAAATAATTCAGTAAAATATTAACGGATTTATACTATTATTTTAGCTTTATTATTTATCAATATTATTCCACACTACTGTCCTCACGCTAAAGAACGTATTCAGCAAAATATCTATCGATTTATGCCATTATTTTAGCCGTATTTTCAACAATATAATTAACACTTCATTCCACACTTCTATGCTCACAGTAAAAAAACATATTCAGTAACATATTTAACAATTTATGCCATTATTTTAGCTACATAATAAATAATATGTTTAAAAAGTCAATTCACACTACTAGCCTTAGGCTAACAGTAAAGAACATATTCAGCAAAATGTTTGACGATTTATACCATAACGTTAGCTACATTATTTAAAAGTACTTCTAAAATTCCATTCCACGTGACTATTCTCACATTAAAAAATTATCCTGCAACTTATTTACAGATTTATACCTTTATTTTAGTTATATTATTCAACAATATATTTAACACTTCATTCCACTTTATTATCTTCACGTTATTCAGCAACAGTTTTATTCGACTATTTCGGCTTTAACCCATTTTAACACAGTGTCCTCATTTGAGGACAGCATAAAAAACTGCAAAAAAAAATAATGGGTATAAATCATTATATAAAACCATTATTATATATAGGTAATTCTACTATAATTTTATCTATATTATTTAACAATATATTTTACACTTCATTCCACTCTACTATATTCACGTTAAAGAACGTATTCGGCAACATATCTACCGATTTCTACCATTATTTTAACTGTATTTTTAACAATATATTTAACATTTCATTCCACTCTACTATATTCACGTTAAAGAACGTATTCGGCAACATTTCTACCGATTTCTACCATTATTTTAACTGTATTTTTAACAATATATTTAACATTTCATTTCACGCTACTATCCTAACGTTAAAGAACGTATATTTAGCAACAGCTTTGCCGATTTATACTATTATTTTAGCTATAATATTTAACAATATATCCAACACTTCATTCGACACTACCATCCTCACGTTAACCCTCTAGGGCCATTCGTATCATATTTGATACAGTATTTCCCTATAAGGAAACATTTGGTATTTCCCTATAAGGAAACATTTGGTATTCATTGACTGAGCAGTCAGTACTGCTTTCATTTGAAATTTATAAAATATTTCTCTTAAAAAAATTTTCAGGAAAACATTTCTTTCAGGGCTTGTTTTCATACTGTATCAAATATGATACGAATGGCCCTAGAGTGTTAAAGAACGTATTCATCAACATATTTAGCGATTCATACCATTATTTTAACTACATTATTTAACAATGTATTTAACACTTCATTCCACTCTCCTATGTTCATCTCTAAGAATATACTCAATAGAATACTTAACAATTCCTTCCACTATTTTTTCTTATTCTTTAACAGTACATTTTTTAATTTATTCCAATTCATCTTTAACAATGTATTCAGCAATATATTTAATGATTTATCACTGTTGTTTATCAACTTTATTTAACAACGTATATAACATAATTTTCCCTGTCTAATTTTCACCTTTAAGAGCATAGTCATCAATATGTTTAATAATTTATTCCGCGATATTCTCTTATTATTTAACAATATATTTAACACTGTATTCCACACTCCTATGTTCATCTCTAAGAATATATTCAGCAATATATGCAAGAATTTTTCAACTAATTTATCGATATTATTTAACATATTTAGCACTTTATTCCACATTCCTTTCTTCGCTTTGAAAAACATAATCATTTACACTATTTAACGATTTATTCCACTATTGAATCAACATTAATTAACAATTTGTTTAACACAATATTCGAGTCACAAATCTTTACAGTTGAGAACATATACATCAAAATACTTGATAATTTATACAATTATGTTATCTACATTATTTAACATTTTATTCCACTCTCCAATAGTCATCGATACGAACATATTCTGCAACATCTGTAATTCTCTCTTTTATTTTTACGTTTAATAACATAGTCAGAAAAATGTTTAACAATGTATTCCACTATAATACCTTTGTTATTTAAGAATATAAATACAAAAAAATTAAACGTTTTCGTTACACCCAATGGTGTCTAGAGCAGCGTTTTTGCTGTTTCCGTAACAAACTGTTTTTTTTATTGCCCTGCGCCCAATCCCCAACCGCAAACCTGGAGGAAGGTGATATTCTAAGCGTAGCTTAGACATGACACACAGCCGAAAGAAAGGGACACCCAGTGAGAATCCAACTCACTACTCAAATGTAATGATACGAGCGAGACAAACTTGCTAACCATTACACCATCGCTAGGTGCCCATTGAAGAACACATATACGCTTTATTCCACAGTGCTATCTTCACAGCTAAGACCATAATCAGTAACATATGTAAGGATTATCTAACACTATTATTTAACACTATATTCCACTCTTTATTCTACGTACCTATCTCCACAGTTACGGACATAAACATTGACATATTTAACGAATTATTCCATTATTATTGTATCGACATTATTCAAGAATGTATTTGACACTTCATTATACTCTCCTATATTCTTTGTCACTCTCCTATAATCAGTAATATATGGAATGACTGGTTCTACTATTTCATCTACATTATTTAACACTCTATTTAACACTTTATTCCTCTAACATATTCATATCTTTATTCAACAACATATTTAACTATCTATTATACAATGCTATCTAAACTTTATTCAACGATTATTAATTCTTCTCAGTTATTTGTAGAATATATCTATCGCATTTTCCATTATCCTTTACTAGCAGTATAGCCCGGCGTTGCTCGGGTGTAATGAAAGCTTTAAAACTAATACATGGTCCTGGAGCTCAGACTCTTTGGACGTTGAAACGAAAGACTAAAAAGCAATAGTTGTTTCCAGTTAAAGCGAAACTCTAGACTGAAAGAAAAATGAATGGATGTAAGTCAAATTTTGATTTCCTGGCATCGATATCAAATAAATCTTTTCGTCGTAAACTGAATTTTGAAGGCTAAACAAGTCCTTTGAGCAAATGGTATCATAGCTGAGACTAAGAACTATAATTATGCCTACTTAGAGCCAAACCCGAAGCAAAAACTAAAATAAAAGGGCTGAAAAAATACAGACATACAGACAGATAAACAGACACAAACATCTTGCCTTATATATATATATATATATATATATATATATATATATATATATTATCGATTTTCTGCACTATTGTAAGAACTGCAACCTTGAAACTTCTGAATATCGTTTCTTATGTCTTTGTCTATGGGTACATCAAATTTGATTAAAATCGGACCACTCCTTCTATAACCCGATTTTTTCGATTGTCGATTTTCGATATTTATCGGGGGTACCTCGACACAAAACCTAGCTAAGAACACTCGCAGACGCTTATAGTACAATTGTGTAAATTTTTTTAAAATCGGTTCAGCTGTTTCGGAGTCTATAGGTAACGGACACACACATACACACACAAACACATACACACACACACACAGACAAAGTTCCATTTATAAATAAGTTTAGATAGATTTAGCAACATATCCAAGAGTTTCATCCACTGATTTATATGCAACACTATGTATCGATATATTTAAAATTTTATTCGACTATTTCGGCTTTAACCCATTTTAACCCATTGTCCTCATTTGAGGACAGCATAAAAAACTGTAAAAAATAATGGGTATAAATCATTATATAAAACTATTATTATATATAGGCAGTGAGGACATATTGATTCATCAATAAAATAACCTTCCAAATATTGCCCGGTTATAAGAAAAATTCTTGTGATTTGTAAATGAATTTAATGTTCTAAAACCTTAGGACACTGGGTTAAAGTGGGTTAATATCATCGAACAAACTATTTAATGCTTCGTTCTACTGTCTTAATTATAATCTTATTCAACTACATATTTAAGCGTTTAACGTACCAATATTACCTGCGAAAATTATCTATGATAATTGGCCAATCGATCAATTACTCATTCTATTCTTCAGAACAAAATACTCTTTGTTTCTGCTACAGTATAACCCGGATATAAAAGACCCTGATATAAGAAAAATCCAGATATAAGAGAGATTTTCTCTGGTAACAAATTAGAGCCTGTGGTAATGTATATAAAATAGACCAAATCCGGATATAAGATAAACCCTGATATAAGAGAAATGTTGCCCGGTTCCGACAACTCTCTTAAATCAGGGTTACACTGTATCTTGTTTACACTGTCAAAGTTTTTTTTACACTTTTACCTTATTGAACAATACACTTAAGGCATTAATCACTTTTTAACAACAACATCCTTGTAAAATATAACCAACCGTTTATTCCATTATATTTGCTTCAACTTTGTACCAGAAACATATTCAATGCTGATGGCTATACTTCGCTAGTATCCTCTCTTAATATATTGTTATCGAAAATACTTTCACGGCTTCTACTCCGATGAAATTAACTCACTGGTGCCCTCTATATAGGAATTTACTCGAGCCACAAGATGAGCAACTAGGTCCCACCCTTTTACTGTGAAACCAATAAAATGTAAATGCAAATTCTACTCCAGCATCTTCTTTTCTTGCACTTCCCGCCTGTGGAATTCCCTTCCGTTTACTTACCTCCCCAACAGCTACAATCTCCAAGAATTTAAATGTAAAGTCAAAAATCATCTCCTATCTCACTAACCTGCAGCCTCTCTCTCATGCTCCTTTCTCTGTCCACTCCACTCTAATCAGTATTCTTA
The DNA here is from genome assembly GCA_037127315.1 of Ascarosepion bandense. NCBI lineage: Eukaryota > Metazoa > Mollusca > Cephalopoda > Sepiida > Sepiidae > Ascarosepion > Ascarosepion bandense. The sequence goes on along the minus strand of JBBBDQ010000525.1, from coordinate 732,001 downwards.
CTCTTCTCGTACCCACTTCCTGACACCCCCTATTTGATTAGTGGATTTTATTTGGAATAGTGTGGAAGGTTATGTGGATTTTATTTGGAATAGTGTGGAAGGTTATGTGGATTTTATTTGGAATAGTGTGGAAGGTTATGTGGATTTTATTTGGAATAATGTGGAAGGTTATGTGGATTTTATTTGGAATAGTGATGTGGATTTTATTTGGAATAGTGTGGAAGGTTATGTGGATTTTATTTGGAATATTGTGGAAGGTTATGTGGATTTTATTTGGAATAGTGTGGAAGGTTATGTGGATTTTATTTGGAATAGTGTGGAAGGTTATGTGGATTTTATTTGGAATAGTGTGGAAGGTTATGTGGATTTTATCTGGAATAGTGTGGAAGGTTATGTGGATTTTATTTGGAATAGTGTGGAAGGTTATGTGGATTTAATTTGGAATAGTGTGGAAGGTTATGTGGATTTTATCTGGAATAATGTGGAAGGTTATGTGGATTTTATCTGGAATAGTGTGGAAGGTTATGTGGATTTTATTTGGAATAGTGTGGAAGGTTATGTGGATTTTATCTGGAATAGTGTGGAAGGTTATGTGGATTTTATTTGGAATATTGTGGAAGGTTATGTGGATTTTATCTGGAATAGTGTGGAAGGTTATGTGGATTTTATTTGGAATAGTGTAGGAAGGTTATGTGGATTTTATTTGGAATAGTGATGTGGATTTTATTTGGAATAGTGTGGAAGCTTATGTGGATTTTATTTGGAATAGTGTGGAAGGTTATGTGGATTTTATTTGGAATATTGTGGAAGGTTATGTGGATTTTATTTGGAATAGTGTGGAAGGCTATGTGGATTTTATTTGGAATAGTGTGGAAGGTTATGTGGATTTTATTTGGAATAGTGTGGAAGGTTATGTGGATTTTATTTGGAATAGTGTGGAAGGTTATGTGGATTTTATCTGGAATAGTGTGGAAGGCTATGTGGATTTTATTTGGAATAGTGTGGAAGGTTATGTGGATTTTATCTGGAATAGTGTGGAAGGTTATGTGGATTTTATCTGGAATAGTGTGGAAGGTTATGTGGATTTTATTTGGAATAGTGTGGAAGGCTATGTGGATTTTATTTGGAATAGTGTGGAAGGTTATGTGGATTTTATTTGGAATAATGTGGAAGGCTATGTGGATTCTATTTGGAATAGTGTGGAAGGTTATGTGGATTTTATTTGGAATAGTGTGGAAGGTTATGTGGATTTTATTTGGAATAGTGTGGAAGGTTATGTGGATTTTATTTGGAATAGTGTGGAAGGTTATGTGGATTTTATCTGGAATAATGTGGAAGGTTATGTGGATTTTATTTGGAATAGTGTGGAAGGTTATGTGGATTTTATTTGGAATAGTGTGGAAGGTTATGTGGATTTTATTTGGAATAGTGTGGAAGGTTATGTGGATTTTATTTGGAATAGTGTGGAAGGTTATGTGGATTTTATTTGGAATAATGTGGAAGGCTATGTGGATTCTATTTGGAATAGTGTGGAAGGTTATGTGGATTTTATTTGGAATAGTGTGGAAGGTTATGTGGATTTTATTTGGAATAGTGTGGAAGGTTATGTGGATTTTATTTGTAATAATGTGGAAGGTTATGTGGATTTTATTTGGAATAGTGTGGAAGGTTATGTGGATTTTATTCGGAATAGTGTGGAAGGCTATGTGGACTTTATTTGGAATAGTGTGGAAGGTTATGTGGATTTTATTTGGAATAGTGTGGAAGGTTATGTGGATTTTATCTGGAATAGTGTGGAAGGCTATGTGGATTTTATTTGGAATAGTGTGGAAGGTTATGTGGATTTTATTTTGAATAGTGTGGAGGGTTATGCCCATTGCTTATGTCAATAATTTATCTTCAAGTTACATATGTCCTCCATTTTAGTTGTTGCTGCTGTTGACAGTCAACAAATGGTTTCTATTTAGTATAGTTCTTTGTTTTAGATTTCTTTTTGGCATAGTTCTTTGTTTTAGATTCTGCAATGCTAATCCATGAGGTTCGAAGACCTACAGGTTTCATTCGCCTGAAACCATTTTTAATCATTGTTCTGAGAAAGCGGTTTTATACAAGTGGCAGGTTAGATATTTCAGAATGTGTTTGATGTTCATGTATATGAAAGTCTAGATCTAACGAGGCAAAGAACATGACTCGAGTTCATCGGTTAATGTTTTCGTTGTGTAGCAATTTCTGGTAGTGGGAGAAACTATCCCCGGTGCAGCCTATTGTATGTTTACTTTCCTTTTCTCCTCTGCTAAATTTGTTATAACTTATATAGATACCGACGTATTTATATTTCTTCTTCTTCTTCTTCTTCTTCTTCTTCTTCTTCTTCTTCTTCTTCTTCTATGTGCCTTGTCCTTTCAGGACCTAGGCGATCATGGCCTTCCACGTTTCCCTATCCCTGGTGGCTCTTAGCACGCTTTCTCCTGTAACATCTCGCAGCCTCCGTTCTGTCATCCACATGCTGGTCCTTCAAATATGTTATCCGTTGCTTTCCTCTGCCTCTTTTTCCCTCTATCTGGCCTGTCAGTATCAGATTCTCCAAGCCCTCTTTCCTCATTGCATGCCCCAGGAACTTCAGTTGTCTCTTCCTGATGCTCAGTATTAATTTCCTTTTCGTTTCCATTCTTTCCAACACCTCGTCATTGCTCACATGCTCGGTCCACGATATCCGCATCATCCTTCTGTAGAACCACATTTCAGTTGCTTCAAGTTTTCCCTTTATCTTTGTTGATATTATCCAACATTCACTGCCATATTGAAGAACTGACATTACATGGCAATCCAGTATTCTCTTCTTTGTTTCTAGTGAAAGCTTCCTGTGTCATAATACTTTACTCAGCTTCTGGGACGCGTCTTTCGCCATGCCAAATCGCCTTTAGAACTCCGTGTCGCACTTTCTGTCTTCGGTTAGAATACTTCCCAGATATTTAAATTTTCGTACCTGCTTGATTTTAATATCCCCCACCTGTATTTGGCACTTTGGGCTGCTCTTTTTGCTGATAACCATGCATTCGGTTTTCATGCAGTTTATTTGTAGTCCTTTCTTGTCACTCTCTTCAGCTATCTTCTGCAGGAGGTCCTGCAGTTTCCTTTCCGTGTCTGCAATCAGCACTGTGTCGTCTGCGTATCTTATGTTGTTCAGATTGTGGCCTCTGATGACAAATCCTATCATAATATCTAGGGTCCTCAAAATATTCTCACTGTACAAGTTAAACAGATCTGATGAAAATACACATCCCTGTCTTACGCCCCTTTCTATCTTTGTATATATGCTGAATTCGTTACCTGTCCGTATGCAGGCAGTTTGCTGCCAGTAGAGATTCTTAATTACCCTAATGTCTTTCCCAAATATGTCGAGGCTGCCAAGCATCTCCATCAATTCTTTGTGTCGTATTTTGTCGAACGCCTTCGCATAATCAATAAAGCACAGGTATAAGTTCTTCTTCATTTGTATTGCCCTTTCAGAGAGCATCCTAATCATAAATATGGCGTTCTTTGTCCAAGTTTCTTTGACGAACCCGCACTGTTCTTGTCCTATCTCTGGCCTGATTCTACTTCTTGCTCTATTCATCAGTATTCGGACGATCAATTTTGTAATATGACTCATTAAGCTGATAGTTTGGTGCAGTTCGCACCCTTTTGCACCTGGCTTCTTAAGCAATGCTATGAAAACCTTAACTATGAACTCGAGTCATGTTCTTTGCCTCGTTAGATCTAGACTTTCATATACATGTCTTGCATGGCATCAAACACATTCAGAAATATCTAACCTATGAAAATAGACTTGCATAGATCGTCTGGCATTATACTATTATTATAAATTTCATTTATTTTTTCTCTAATTTTCTCTACGCCATATTCGTCTAGAGCTGTCAGCAGCTCTATCAGAATGCCGTCTAGACCAGCCGCTTTGTTTCTATTCAGTTTGGCCATTGCAGCTTCCACTTCGGTCTTTAACATTTCCGGTCTGTTCTCATCTTTGTGTGTTATCGGTTACTCTCTCTTTTCGTGGAAAAGATCCTTTACATATTGCTTAGCTTTATTAATTCCACTTCCAGAATGTTTTATGATGAATTAATGGTCTGTGCCATTACTGCATTCATTCCGATTCCAGATCATATTTTCTTTTTGGAAGATTTATCTGGAGTATTATTTTTTGGAACATTTGGTACAGGATGTTGATACCAATTAGCTGCATGGACAAATCTTAGCTTCTTACAAAATTCCCAATAGATAATTCTTTCTATCCAGTTATCACGATAATTGTTACTTTCAGATCATATGATTGGCAGCCTCGGTTCAGTGTCCGTAGAGGCGACTCGCTAGGTTTTCACGTCCGTTGTAACGTTTGATCTTTAGTGAACATCAACTTTTCTAAAAAAAATCAACACTTTGATCAGGATACATATTGATTTTAGCTGTTGTCAAAATAGTACTAATATTTTCCTATAATCATATCGCTCCAAACAAGACATTTTACTGCCACTGTTTTGCAGGGGGTTACGTAGGAGGAAAGTTATAAGAAGGAGTGACAGGTAATAGGGGGTGTCTGGAAGTTGGTACGAGAAGAGTGAGAATACTGATGAGAGTGGAGTGGACGAAGAAAGGAGCATGAGAGAGAGGATACAGGTTAGTGAGATAGGAGATGACTATTGACTTTACATTTCAATTCTTGGAGATTGTAGCTGTCGGGGAAGCAAGTAAATGGAAGAGAATTCCACAGGCGGGAAGTGCGAGAAAAGAAGCTACTGGAGTAGAATTTGAGTTTACATTTTATTGGTTTCTCAGTAAAAGGGTGGGACATAGTTGCTTTTATGGCTCGAGTAAATTCAGATATAAAGGGCAGCAGTGAGGTAAGTTTACCGGTGCAGAAGCCGTGAAAGTATTTGTAGAAGAGACACAGGAAAGCCACATTGCGCCGGTGAGAAAGTGACGGTATCTGCGCTGCCAAGTCGGGATCGATCACATTACAGATTCTCCGTTGGATTTTTGTCAAGGACCCCTAGGTGGAGAGCAGGCACACCCGACAAGATGTGACAACAATATTCAATGCACGGGCGGGTGGTAGATTTATATATGTGCAGGATTGTTTCAGACGGGAAAAACTTCCTGGCCCTACACAGAGAACCGAGCTTCTTAGCAGCGGATTTAGCTATGGATTCTATATAGTCATTCCACTTGAGGTCTGGTTTATTACATTATAAAAGCTTTAATGTCTTATTCCAAACGATCAAAGTTATAATTTTTTTAACTTCGCTATTTTTTCAGGATGTACGAGGAGTACAATGGATAGCGTGAGAAATCAGAGGACCGAGTTCCAATTCCGGCCGAGTCCATTGCATTCACTTATGCGTGAATATCATTTCTTCCCAACTCTCAATTATGGGCTAAACGGTAAGAATTTTATCTGTAAAAAATCATTGTTATTTCCAAAACATTTCAAATGTAATAATTACTCGCAAAAGGAATTATTCTTACAACCTTCAAATATTTTACGGATTTAAAAAACCCAAAAGGTTGTAAAAAATCAATTATTATCTTTTTCTTTTCCCTGCTGTGATGTTGATTCTATTTTTCAGCTTTTAACTTTCTGGCTTATTTTGTCGTCTGTTAGGAAAGTTTATCGAAAAATATTTTCTTTTATTTATGATGACTTGTCTAGTTTCATGGCCTGAATTGGGTGATCCACATGAATTTGAAAATTTTTTGAGTTGAACTTTTTTTTCCTTTATGGTAATTTTTTATTTATTTGTCTTATTTTTCATATACCATTAGTTAGTGTAAATAAATCCCAATTGTTTGTTCAAATTTCAATTAGTGTGATTTCATTTCATTATTTGAATGTTCAAACTGAGTTAATCTTTGGTGATTGAATGACATCAAATCTCAAACCTCTACCTTCCTAAATCATATCGACGCCATGTTGTAAATAGTCTCAACTATTCCAATCAATCTTGATTCTGATATATTCAATACAGTTCCAAGCATGACAAATATTATTGGTGCAACCATGGCCGTACCGGGCACACCGAGCACGGGTCTGGGCCGCTCCGTGCAATCATGGTGAAAATCCGGGCAAGGAAAAATGTCTTCGTCAGAAATCAAACTAAACAATTCACAAAGAAAGAAAGAAAGAAAGAAAGAAAGAAAGAAAGAAAGAATGAAAAACGAAGTAAACATTCGAATGAAAAATCTATTTGTTTATTTAATAATTTTGGGAGAAAAGACTGGTTATACTCAGAAAGTCTGAACCCGATTTCCTGCTTTCGTTCACGTTCTGTGCCTAATTTCCATTGGAATAGCCGAAAAAATCCGCAAAAATCATAGTTTCTGGAAACGGATGACACTGATGACGTCGTCACATTGTCGGGCAATTTTCTCTGTGCCTGGTGTTTTTTTAGCGTCAGCTACAGCCCTGGGTGCAACCCTAACCTTCTTAGTCTACATTTCCCCCAACCCAAAAATTTTCTAGCTATTTTACCTCTATGTTTCGTCTCCATTCGTCGTGAAACGCTGGTGCAGACATGTTCACAACTTTGTAGTTCCTTTGTTCATTGATTACGACAGATCTGGTCTTTGCTTTTACGGTCAATCTGGATCTTATGTTTTACATTATATTTCCCTTCCAGGACCTGCTTCTGCTTAGGGATGACACCATTTGTTTAAAGGACCGATTATTTGTTGTCCTATAACTAATTAATATTTATTTGATATTTACCAAACATAACTCTACGTCCTCAAATACGGACGTATGCTAAACAACAACAAAAAAATCCAGTTTAATTCCAATGAAATGAATTTACAAAATAAAATAAATAATTTCAAGAAGAAATGTCGGCGGATAATAGGGATTCGAAAAATATTACGAGAAAGAGAAAAAATGGTGAAATATACTGCGAGATTTACAATTAAAGAGGATTAAAAGAAAAAATCAAATGAAAGAAAAAAATAGGAACAATTAAAGATATTGAAAAAGAAAGAAAGAAAGAAAGAAAGAAAGAAAGAAAGAAAGAAAATGGAATGAATTCGAAAATCGCGGGAGAGAAGCAAAGGGAAAACGAAAGAAGAGGAAATTAAAAAAAGTTGAATCAAAATAAAAAAAAATAAAGCGTAATAGAAATTGAGAGAGAGAGAGGGGGGGAGGGGAGGGAGGGGAGGAAGAGGGACTAAAGACATAAAGAGAGAAAGAATGGTAGGCAGGAGAATGTCGAGAAGGAAATCTACCAGTGGCAGTGAGGAGGTAAGTATAGAATGCAATGTTTTACACAATTGTGTTCGGGAATCAATAAATTGCACTGCAGTCGCTTTGAGTGCGTTGTCATGGTAACAGATTATCTCGAACGAAAATAAGCAACTGCACTGCTTTTGGTCCCAACTCGTACCTTTTAGACCCACCTCCCGTGCTTATTACAATTCTGTCTTGCTTTTCTTTTCTTTTCTTTTCTTTTCTTTTCTTTTCTTTCTTTCTTTCTTTCTGTACCGTTAGTAGGTCAATCTACATATCTATGTTTGTAGGTCAATCCGTCTGTCGATCTGTTTTTGTATATGCAAGTTCGTGCACATGTCCTCCTACTTTGATCTATCTATCTATCTATCTATCTATCTATCTATCTATCTATCTATCTATCTATCTATCTGATTCAGTCTTTTCGTTATCTATCTATCTATCTGATTCAGTCTTTTCGTTATCTATCTATCTATCTGATTCAGTCTTTTCGTTATCTATCTATCTATCTATCTATCTATCTATCTATCTATCTATCTATCTGATTCATTCTTTTCGTTATCTATCTATCTATCTATCTATCTATCTATCTATCTATCTATCTATATAAATATATATATATATGAGTGTGTGTGTGTGTGTGTGTGTGTGTATATATATCTGGTTCAGTCTTTTTGTCATCTATCTATCTATCTATCTATCTATCTATCTATCTATCTATGTATATGTATATGTGTATATATATATATATATATATATATATATATATATATATGGTCCTGTCTATTCGTCACCTATCTATCTATCTATCTATCTATCTATCTATCTATCTATCTATCTATCTAGTTCGGTCTTTCTGTCACTGCGTCATCTATGCATTTGTCTCAATCAGTATCTATCTATTTTCGTCTGATCATACATATCTCTTTCATTCACTTCATATCGATCTAGCTTCTTTTAATAGGTCAACCAGCTTTCACGCGTCTTTTTTTTCATTTGTGTGCACATATAGTGTTTGACGTGCACAGACACACACGAATGCATATATAAGTGTATTACAATTAATACACCCTGATACTCGCAGAGGCGAACGCATGCACATACAAACACATTTAGAAGAGAGAGAGAGAGAGAGAGAAATATTTTTATGGAAGTTATATGATATAGCACAAATACATTTAATATTTAGATGTATATCAACGCATATTTATACTGGTATATATATATATATATATATATATATATTTCATTCGTAAATGGAAAATATTCAAAAGTTCTACAATATAAATGTATTAAACACGTTTTAATACAACTGTGTACTGGTCAAATTTAATTATAACCAAAAACTCTTTCTTTCTCTCTCTCTCTATCTATCTATATATATATATATATATAATGTGTGCGCACGCGCGTATGTGTGTGTGTGTGCCGGTGCGCACGCGCATGCATACCTTTGCACAGAAATGTATGATTATATGGGACCTTAGATAATTTTCCCTTTATCTATTCTCTCCGTTTTATTCCGTCATTGTTTGTTTATCTTTTGTTCTTTCTTTTTTTTTCCTTTCCCCCCTTTTTAGCATTGTATCATTCATTCTAAAGCTGCCCCCTCTTCTCACTCTCACTGAAACCTCTCCCTCCCAGCAAGCCTCATTCTTCTGAATTTTCTTCAAATTATCCCATCTCCATCATAAAATGACACAGTTCTTATTGTACCCTCCGAGATTTTCTCCTACCTTCTCCCTTTTCTTCCTCCTCCTCCTTCTCCTCCTGCTTCTCCCGGACCAACTGCAAGCCCCACCTTCTATTCACCTTCTATCTACTTTTCACTACCAGTCATTCCTTCTCTCCCACCCTTTCTTTTGTTGCCATTGTTCTTCAACCGCTTTGCGTTTCTCTCCATCTGCGTCATAAATTCTTCATCTCTCTGGAATTGCAGAGATATAAACTGAGCAACAACTGGCGAACTTCCATACCCCCACCCACCCCCACTACATCTTCTCTCTGCACTCTTCTCTTCTCTTAACGTAACCTCAGTAATCATTGTAGCCGAATGGTGAGGGACAACCTGGAGACTAGCGTGGAAAAATGGGTTTTGTTGTTTGACTGGCCAACAATACTAAGACTTTGTAGATTAAGTAGCGTCAGCGTGAAAGCCCCTCCACATACACACACACACACACACACACACACACACACACACACACACAAGCACAAATAGATATGTAGTTGAATGCAAGTGTGATCGTATATGTGTGCAAAAGAAAAAAGATATGTTAATATATATGCAAAGGTAATTTATATCGCTACAACAAAATAGCAAAAACAAAATTCCTGCCCGATCAGCAAAATAGCGAAAAACCCAGCTCCGAAGAGTGAGCAGTATCCACAAAAAACTTTGAAGTCGGCATGAACCTGCTCAGTTAAAGCAACAAATTCTTTGCACTAAAACTATCAATGCCCTATCCCCACCCCGATATCAAACACTTTACGATAAAAACTTGCTTGCCAACATACCTTTTATGAGTAAAACTATCGAAAAAAATCAATCTTGGCGTCAAAAGCTATAGCAACTCAACACTTTATACATACATACATACATACATACATACATACATACATACATACATATGATGTTGAATGCCTTTCTGTTAATGTCCCTACAACCACCCCGAAGATGGATCATGTCAGTCGAAACCTTAGGATCGGCGTTATTAAAAAAGTCTTTATTTGAACCAGAAATTAAAGCTAAATTACTACGCGTAGAACGTCTGGTGATTGAGCATAATAGACATTGTCTGTTATATTTGTGTGTGTGTGTGTGTGTGTGTGTGTGTGTGTGTGTGTGTGTGTGTGTGTGTGTGTTTTCCTCCTGTTACGCCCGGGTGTTTGCATAGATTATTTCGTTTTTTATGTATTAATATACTTAATAATAGGTACATCAATATATATGTTGACGTCGTTTTTGACTGCATATTGATACAAATATTTTTGCCGTCATTTTTGATGGGAAGGACCTACTCGTATTGTATAATATTAAACTGTGATTACATGGATATATTTGGCAACATGAATGCTAATTTTAGTCGTTTCCTTAAACAGAAACTTTCATTAACCGACATGCCAATGCTACTGTTTGTTGAAATCTATCAAGTTTTACTTTTAAAACGGTTTTTCAGGTAAATAGGCCTCTGAAGTCCACTTACTGCTATCTCTCTTTCCAGTATTGATGGGGGACTGCCTTCCTAACCATTTATTTGAAATAGTGTGGGACATTAATCTCTTGAGTATGCAATTACTATATTTTCTCTTTTATGCACTATTCACTTTAATTGTTCCCGTTGTTGAAAGTCCACAAGTGATGTGGTCTCTGGTTATTTGGTACAGTTCTTTGTGATTCTGTAGTGCCAATCCAAAAGGTTCAAAGAAGAACGGACTTTACTAAAACCTAGTCTTCATTCGCTCAGAGCCATAAATGTGTGTGTGTGTGTGTGTGTGTGTGTGTGCGCGCGTGCTCGTATGTGTGTCTACATATGTATATGTGGGCGTTTATGTGGAGATCTTCTATGAGTGCGTGTGTGAAATGTATCATGTGCTAACGCTGACGCGCGGAGGAATTTATGAAGTTTGCTTTTGTGTATGCAAGTGAGACATAAGTGTGTAACAGAGAAGAATATACATTACGGGGGAAAATGAGATTCTGAAGCTTAGAGTAAAAGATTGGCTGAGAACAAACATTGAGAGAAACAGAGTAAGTTTTATATATTTATTGAAAGAAAAAGCGAGAGAGGACTTGATATAGAGAAAGTAAAAGAGAGAGCACTACTAAGAGGGATAGAAACATAAATGCAATAGAGAGATACCATGAGAGTGATAAAAGGCTTTATAAGGAGGAAGAGAAATAGTAATAGTATTTTGCCGTGAGGAATGAAAATGAATAGGTTTTTAATATATCAAATATAACAGAAGTACTAAATACACCATTAAATGTGTCCTTGTGTCATACTTGGTTAAATCCAAGTTCATATGCAACAGTTAATAAGTTGGTAAAATGTATGTAGGTAAATGAAATAATAGTTGTCATATATATATATATATATATATATATGACAACTCTTATTTTATTTGCCTACATACATTTACCCACACACACACACACACACACACACACACACACACACACACACACACATATATATATATATATATATATATATAATTTACCATTTAGCAGATTTATGTTATATTTAATACCTCGAATCTAAAGATTCGTAGATTAACCTTTTGTAATTGTTTAATCCACACTTCAGGAGGTTTCAGCAATTAACTGCCTTTTTTCTCATTTTACATTTTTGTTATAGCAATTATATATATATATATATATATATATAATTTGCTAGTGGAAGGACGTGTACAATATCGTAGATGAACGTTTTATATAGAGAGACAGTGTGAATTTAGGGATCCACTCAGCAAGGTTACAATCAGTTTTCACGTCAAAATGTTTGAAGATCGCTTAAGCAATAAAACTGACAGTCACCATGCTTTATTGATACCTATATCTACTATATCTATACCGTCTCTCTCACTTTATTTCTATAAATATAAATACATATATCCTTCCCATTATAATAAAGACTTATATATATATATATATATATATATATATATTTTATAAAGGAAAATTCAACACGTCATATTAGTTATAAAGTATAGTTCATTTCAATGAGCTTAACTAGCTCATACCATCAGACTCTTTTACAATATTTCCTCCATCTGGCATAAATATATGCCAGAATGAACGTTTTCTTAAAATGAAGAGGGAACATAATAGAAATAATAATAATAAACATAAGATTACAAACAAATAAATAAATGACAATAAAAATAAGGCGAAGGAGGAAAGAAAGAAAGAAGGAAAGGCAGGAACGGGGAGAAAGGGGAGAAAGAGATAGAGTCTAGTTCCAAATATGGGTAGTATCCGTTTGAAGTTATTTTGACTGTCTTAGATGGTATGACCTCTGAAAAACGTCTATTTGACCCCATCAGGTCAACACACTTATTTATACTAACTTTTATCTACATATACCTATGTGTACATTCCCACATATACTTACCTTGTGATTTTGTTTAAGTTTACATATCCACTGATTTCTTTTTTATTTTTATTTATTTATTTAGTTATTTATTTTGTTAATCTTTTTAGGTCTTAGCGTTTTCATACTCACACATATATACGCTTCATAAGCATAGGGCTTCCGTGCGCCCACGTAGTGCGGTGTATATACGCGCTCACATATCACGTTAAATAAATTGTCGTATTTTCAATCTCGCATATATTTATATACACGAGATATATATACACATATGTACACGAGTACACATTTAAGCCCATATACCTAAACACAATTATATATATATATATATATATATATATATATATATATATATATATATATATATATATATCGAGCTCTCTATATGGATTTATCTATTAATAATTTATATTAAGGAAATCTTGTTGGATTATCCTCACCGTTTTACGGACTGACAACTATACCTATATATCTATATTATGTGTATATATATCTCGTGTATATAAATATATGCGAGATTGAAAATACGACAATTTATTTAACGTGATATGTGAGCGCGTATATACACCGCACTACGTGGGCGCACGGAATATATATATATATAGGTATATATAAATCTACACTTTAAACAAAACGTTCACGGCTTCTTGCACTTTTTCTTCTGTACCAATTTCCGTGAACGTTTTGTTTAAAGTGTAGATTTATTGCTATTGTTATTATTAATATTACTAGCTTTTTGAACTTTTGACTTTACATATCGCGATCCGTTTCTCTTTTGAACGGACTAAAATACCGGGTATGTAGAGATAAGTGGTCGGTCAGAAAGTTCCTATGATTGGGTTTTTGTTTTTTTTTGGGGGGTTTGGGGGGGGGGGGGGTTCACAGTCGCTCGTTAAATTTCTTCCGTTTCGGAGATCAGTCACTTTTCGTTAAACAGAAAAAAATTTTGATTTGATTCTTAAATTGATTTCGTTCTTATACTTCAAAATTGTTTTCAGCGATTTTGATTCAATTCTACGGGTCATCTACTTCTTTTGGTTGTTTTTGAAATACTATTTTCGACAATGGTTTGCGATTTTTTTTTTTTAGCGGGTTTGAAATTAGTATGTCTGTGTGTGTGTGTCTTAAGTTTTTTATGTTGTTTTGTTGAGGAAAGGCTGGAATATTTATTTAAAATATTTCTTCTTGCATTATGATTGTTTCATAATCTGCATTATGGTAGATAGACATTACTCTGAATTTACCTCCACTACATTCGTGTAAGTCCCACCCTTTTACAATGAAACCGATAAAATGCAACCTCAACTTCTACTCCAACAGTTTCTTTTCTCGCACTTCCCGACTGTGGAATTCCCTTCCACAAGACTGCTTCCTCGACGGCTACAATCTCCAGGAGTTTAAATGTAAGGTCAATAGACACCTCCTAACAACCCGCTTCCATTCTTTCAAACACTCTTCCCACCCACCCAAATATCTATCACCCCCCTTCTGACATTTCCTATATCTAACCACTCTTTCTATTTACCTTCCCCCATGTAGCCCCAATCGCAATAGTGGCAGTGGAATGCCTTGCTTGGGGTGAAATGATTAAAAAAAAAAGTGTTGGGAAACGTACAATTTCCTGTTATTGGGTATTTTACTGTTGCTTCTGTGTAGGGCCACTCTTTTATTTAGGCCTTGTGTTGCCCCCACGTATATTTTTGTGCATTCATCGCATTTTAGTGCATATATTACGTTTTTAGAGTTGTGCTGCAATACCATTAAATGGAGACGAATCCTCTTGCAATTTCAAATGTGTATTTTTTCTGCAAAAAAAAGAAACGGCTTCAAAAAATACCGTACTTGAGCAAAAGTAACTTTATTTTACTTTTGTTGTTTTCCGTTGTATAAAAAACACAAATAAATCATTTTTAGTTTAATCCAATTGTGTCGGTGCTTTCGACAACGAGATATAGATAGAATATAATTTCTTATTGTCGATCTTATAATATTAAAATGCTTTCGAAGTTCAGGTAATTTCAGTTGGTGTAATAATTGTTACTCCCCATCAGTAATTATAATTATTGTTTTTCCTCTCGCTTTGCGAGATGAAGAATAATTCAGCATAGGTTGGTAGATAAAACCAATGAAACTAGATAGACAGAGGAATGGAGTTAGAAATAATGAGATAGGCAGTGAGTAATAATGTAGAATCGACTGATATAGCTAAATAATGAGATAGGCAGTGAGTAATAATGTAGAATCGACTGATATAGCTAAATAATGAGATAGGCAGTGAGTAATAATGTAGAATCGACTGATATAGCTAAATAATGAGATAGGCAGTGAGTAATAATGTAGAATCGACTGATATAGCTAAATAATGAGATAGGCAGTGAGTAATAATGTAGAATCGACTGATATAGCTAAATATCTCAAAGTGATGCCGGATGTTATTTATTCGACATCTGTCTATATTTCTGAGATGGGGTCAGTTCAGTCAGTTAAAGTGCCATACGTGATACACGCTTGGGCGATCATGCCTCGAAAGAGACATGACTGACTGGGCAGAAGATTATCCAGCTTTATCCATTGCTTTCTGCGGTAGACTGGTTGCCGACCAAGGCTATAGAACCCAATCTGTCCTGCTATTTAACCCATAACTGAAAGGAAGAGACGGATTAATACCTTTCCCAAGGGTATTTGCGCGTAAGTGAATACAATGGATTCAGCTGGAATTCGAACTCGGCTCCTCGATTTCTCGTTCCGAGCCGATATCCACTGTACCACAACGCACATCCGCGGTGGGTATTGTAGCTATTTACACTATTTACATTGTTCGGACTGCTGTCTTAATCTTTATTATCATTCACGATCTTTCGGACGTTGTACGCTCCAGTCTTCTTCAGGCAATGTACGTTGGAATTTTGAACTGAATCGTTTATTTACTATCCCTGGGATAGATTGTTCTAGTTTCACGTGAGATGCCAGTTTCAGTTAATTCAATTCAGTAACTCAATCTCTGAATTTGTGTTCACCTCTGCTGTGGCCAGGTATTGAACTCATAACTAAGTCACAAATGGATTACTTCAACCCATGCTTTTATCTACTGAGCCACTTGAAGAGTTGAATTACTAAAGGGAAATAAATGAAATTAACATATCCACAATAGGCATGGCACGTGGAATAAGAACAATCAACCCCAGTGGACTAAGTAAAAGGTCCGGTTTGAAATTTCCTAAAGAAGGTCAGATAATAAAACGACCGAAAAGTCGTGAATATGACAATAAAGTTGTGGACAACAGTCCGAACAATGAAAATAGTGTGCATATTTATTTTTTTTAAATGGCATGATCCTTCAGGACATGGGCGACCATCGCTTCCCACAGATTTCATTGTCTTTATTATTTGTAAATTGCCATGTCCTTCTAGACACAATAGTGGAGTAATTTCACGTTGTTTTCTCCACGGTTTGAAATACGTATTACTTTCTTCTCCTAGATCGTCACACAAGGATAGTTGATTTAATAAGCGCTACTTAGATGTGGTGTAAGGTCGAAAGTATGAGGTACCCAGTGAGGATCGAACTCACTACTCAGTTGTAATAGGTTCTAGCAAGACATGCTTGCTAACCATTACACCACGCCGGGGTGCCCTTGTCACACAAGGCCAATCTACTCTGCTGTTTAACACATCATTGAGAAGGTAGAACAAGATATGAATATATATAATACCTTTTCCAATAGTTTTTGTGCAAAAGTGAACGACACACAGCTAGGACTAGTTTTGAACTTGGATTTTTTGTGCCAATAATTGTAATACTATCGGCACATCCAATATTTTAGTTAAATTTCCCGAATAAACTTAAAACGTACAAAATTTTCTTATATTTCAACCTGTTTATAAAACCTTTAAGAGACACATTTTAGAAATTGATTTTTTTTTAGCTGAATATAAAAATTATTTATCATATTAGTCCTCAAGGGCACATGACCAATGGATAAAACCGTTAGTTTTATTCAGCGACTTGACCCAAAGAATTGTGAGTTCATCACCTGGCTACAACAGTGGTATATTTACCAAATAAACTTAAAATGTAGAGAATTTTCAAATAACTTAGAGAGCTGAATCAAAGGGAGATATCTATATGACATTCAGAAGTGGCATGATACATTGAACGAGAATGATATTCCCCAGTGATCGAAATAAGGGGTTCGCTTCGAAATTATAAGCACCAGAAGAAGGCCGGAGAGTACAACGGCTGAAACGTCACGAATATAACAATAAATAACAATTAGGACAACAGTCTTAACAATGTGAATAATGTTAGTTATCTAAATAAGACAAGTTATAAAAGACATATTGTGTTTACTAAAATCACATTTATTTTATCAAAGTTTTACATATTAATTTGAACCCATCCACAACCAACCTTATGTATATATTAAATTAATTTTCAAATGGGCAGACATATTTTGAGCATTATCTATTCAATCACAAATCTTTACATTTTATATAACATTTTCAATAACTGTAATTTCTTTATTAATATTATTATTGTTATTTTTATTAGTAATCGAACACAAGTTTCTTACCATTTAGGATCAGATGACAGCAAAGCTTCTTCAATATTCCAGATGTATTACTAAAATGTAATACTTTTTAATTTATTCATTTTTACGGTTTATCAACCCTTTGTGAATTCTTTAAAGCCGAAATATATTTTGGATTTTAAGAATAATTCTTTTCTTTTTTTTTTGTGAGTGAATATTTCATTAATAATTTTTTTGTGAATAACAAAAGTTTTCCAAATAAAATTCCTACAATTTAACCTATAGCTAGTGAAGCGGATGGATTCGGTCAGTTCCAAAGAAATCTAACGAACCCGACTGAAATTCTAAATCAGCTCTCCGATTTCTGATTCCGAGCTGTTATTCATTAAACCATCCGGTTCTTTTAATCCCATGTAAGTCTCTTTAGAACTGTCTCAGTTATGCCGGTGATGATGGTTAGAATCGACGCAATCCTTCTTCCACACATTTTCAATTCTCTCACAAAGTTTAGATAAAGTTTAACAAATACTTTCTTTTCTTTAAGTTTTATCTTTTTCTGTTGAAGCAGCCATCTTCTCGCTTAGTAGAATTAATTCAAAAGAGAATAAAATTAGTTGATGTTCAAAATCCCAAATATCGCATTCTCTCGCACTTCACGCCTGTGGAACTCGCTCCCATATTCTTGCTTTCCTGACGGCTACAACCTCCAGAAATTTAAATGCAATGTCAATACTCATCTACTAACCACTTGACTCTAGCCCTTCCCCCACCCCGTATATCCTTCCCTTTCTCTCCCCCTTGCAACTGTGATTACACCTGCATTTTCATCTTTCTATTGCTTCTTTCTAATTGGTTTGTAATCCTCTTCTCCCTCCTCTAATTAATTTTCTTTCAGTTATGTAGCCCCCCGCACATCAGTGGCATTTACGCCTTGCCCGGGGTGAAATAAAAAAAAATTTCACGTCAGGAAATACCAGACGATGTGAATGAAATTTAAAGTCAATAAGGAACCTAGAATAAATTGGAGTCATCCCAGATCAGCTTCTCTTAAATGTTGATCCGTGTTGACTCCAGTATATTCTAGGCTCATCCTAAGAGATACCAAAATAAGCTTTCCATTCAGTAACCCAACAGAACATCAAAGGGGCTAAGTTCATTAGTGGGCTGACCTAGAGAGTGACATCATAGCTACCAGGTGCAGATTCGCTCCTCACAGGATGTAAGTTACTATTCCCGAGATATAAACTAGTGGTCTACTCATCTGCATTGAGGATATGCACGTGGAACAACCGGATGACGTAGCACCGCACTGGAAAGGAAAAAGAGGCGGAGTCTCTCGCATCCTTGCGAGAGAAAAAAAATCTACGTTCTGGAAAAGCCCCTAAAGCTATAATCCCTTCTTCTTCTTCTTCTTCTTCTTCTTCTTCTTCTTCTATGAGCCATGTCAATTCAGGACGTTGGCGATCATAGCCTTCCACGTCTCCCTATCCCTGGTAGCTCTTAACAAGCTTTCTTTTGTTACCCCATCCAAACCCCGCTCTTCCATCCAATAGCTCAGGCCCTTCAAATATGGTATCTGTTGCTTTTTCCTCTCATTTTCTCTCTATCTGACCTGTGAATATCAGATTCTCCAAGGGTTTCTTCCTCATTACATATCCCAGAAACTTCAACTGTCTTTTCCTGATGCTCAGTATTAATTTCCTTTTTGTCTCCATCCTTTCCAAAACATCATCATTGCTCACATTCTCTATCCATGATATCCGCAGCATCCTTCTGTAGAACCACATTTCAGTTGTTTCATGTTTTTCCTTCAACTTTTATGATAATGTTCGGCATTCACTGCCATATTGAAGATCAGACATCACATATCAATCCAGTACGCTCTTCTATGTTTCTAGCGAAATTATCATGTTTCTTAATACCTTACTCAACTTCTGGAATGAATCCTTGCCTATGCCAATTCGCCTTCGGATCTCAGTATCGCACTTTCCCTCTTCTGTTAGAATACTACCTAAGTACTTAAATTTTTGTACTTGCTTGATTTTGACTTTCTAAAAAAAGAAAGTAAAAAAAAGGGACTAAAAATAAAATACGAGAAGACCGAATGTATGCTCATCAGCAAACAGAAGAGACCAAAATGCCAAAAAATACTCCCTTGCGCTCGATGTCCTGATGAGTTTATTCAAGTGTTCTTAATAGTGTTTACGTTAATAACATTACAAAAAGAATTTTTCTTATTCTAGGCGTAAGGCTATATCAGACACCGATTCTCGTGGGACCACCGAGGTTAAGCAATGTCGGGCCTCATTACCTAGATAGGTGACCGCATGGAAATATCAGGTGTTGTAAACTTGTATGTGCGGATGGGGTAATGGATGCCGTCTTAAAAGTGAAAATCGGGGAGTTGGATTCCTATTCCTATCTAAAGTACCTTTTAGAAAGGTATGAATCCATCTCTTCTTCTTCCAAGTATGCAGTAAATAGTAGGACTTGTATCCGTAAATTAATATTATCTGTCAAAATTTCTTACGATCCAAAAATAATTTTTGGCTTTAATTGACCTGCAAAGCTGTAAAATACGAATTAATTTCTCATTCTATTCTCCAGAACAAAATTATTTTTGTTTCTGCTATCATGTTTACATTGTCAAAAGCAAGGCACTCCTACAGTTTCTAGTTTATGCGTGTTCCTAATTTTTATAACTATTTGATTTTGAGACTACCTGTTGCATTTGTTTCACATAATTTGCCGTCTCATCTTTGTCTCTACGGAAGAAAAGAATGATTGTCTTCCTGAGTTTTGTCTTTTTTTTTTTTTTTTACCTTGCTTCTTTTTTTTTTTTTTTTTTTTTAACTAATCCTGGGGCATTTGTTCTCAGATTTGTTCGATACGATAGTCCTTTTCTCTTTTTAGGTGACTTCTGTTTAACCGTAACCATTTTTGTTCTCCTGAAATAGTTTTAATCATCTCTTATTGAATTTTTTTACCATTTTTCTATCCTCTTTTTCCTGCATTGTCTTTCGATATCCTGCTGTTGCGAAATGTTCTCGTTCTATTTTTGCAACATTGTAAAGCATAATATTCAAGTCGGTTTTAGTCATTTGCAAACAATCTTCGACACTGAAATGTAATTTAACACCTTCCTTCTGCTTTGAACATTGTCTGTCGAGTTTGGAGTGTAGGGCATTGCGCACGATCGTTAGATTCAATTCATCAATAAGGGTTCCTCTTTTGTTCAGCATAGGAAGAATCCTCTTTTTACGGAACGGAAATGAATTATCATTGTTCTGACTCCTGAATTATCTCTCGTCCAAACAATATTTTACTGAGTCAAAGTAAATAAAAATACATGGTCAAACGACATAGATAACTTTAGCAGAAGCCTGATAAAACATTTCAACATTAACGACGAAAAGAAAGAACATGCCTGTTTTTATTGATTTTATTCGTTTCTTAAGGTTTATCATCCCTTAGCAGATTATTTAAGACCAGGAAATATTTTTAGAAAGTTAGAATTTTTTATAGATATTAATAGTTTAGCGATCCAAGTATTGCTAATTAATCCATAGCTGGGGGTAGGAATAGGTGAATTCTTACCTTTCCCAAGTATGGTTGTGCGTAAGTGAATATAACGAACCCAACAGAAACTGAAACTCGGCTCTCTGGTTAATAATTCCGAGCCATTGTTTGTTACACCACCCGCACAACCAAGCTACAGCACCTGGTATTCTCAAGCAGTCACCCACCTAGGTAGTGATCAAGCTCGACTTTGCTTAACCTCGGTGATCGTATGGGAACCGATGCTACAACATGATATAGCCGTAAGTCACAAGTCTTGGATGCAAAACAAATAAACATAAAATATATTGACAAAATATGTTTACCCAATTATTCGTGGTTTGTTGGCACATTTAAAGAATAAAGAAAGGAGCTTTATCGTTTGAAGTTGTTACATATTTAAAGAAAATTCTTAGCTGAAGTTTATGAAATTATAAAGTACTTATATGCCTCAAATATAGTTTAGTGTGTTGCGAGAGGTAAAAGAAAAGTTGCCTGTTCTCGCTGTTGTGATTAGTGTGAAAGAGAGAACTGTAATTATAAGCCAATTAACGCTCATCCCACAAGTCGTTTTCAGAATCTTGAACCGTATTTCAAGATTTGACTTTTCATAAGCTAACAAAGTAGCTTTTTTAATTTCTCATATTTTTAAGAATCTCGCAATGAAGCCGATATGCCAGGACAGACTCAATAACATTTCAGATTCTTCTTTGTATTTTACCAAGAATCTCTAAATAGGTAGCAGAAGCACTAGACCAGATGTGACAGCAACATTCAATACATCAATTGCTAAAAAAATATTTTCAGGCCACCATTCGTGACTTAAGAAAATAAATCAATCATTTTCTTTCTTTCTTTTCACCGACAGGCTGTATCCAATACTTTTCGAAATGTAATTTTAGTTCCGATCACCGAAAACTGGCTATTTAGAAATGTTGGGCCATGAATCTATTTAGTCTTTAAATAAAAGCAATGTGATTAATATAATAATAAAAATTATAAAGTTAATTTCAATTAAGTACTGTTATGTTACCATCCTTGTTTTCGTACAAATGATTTACCAAACTAATCTGGCCATTTGCGGATGTGTGGAGCACCCAGTACTATTCATTCGTAATTGATCGAGCGAGACAAGCTTGTTAAACATTGCGCCACATCGAAGTGTTAATTCTTTAGGCATTGCTAAAACGAATTATATACTACTGTACAATGAATGTGTTTTGAACAGGAGTAGAGATTCATTCCCTGTTTGCTGTTTGAGTTTTGGGTTTGGGGATTCCGATTCTTTCTAAGATCTGCTTGAACTCTGGCCCTTCAAACGCCTCCGCCTGAACTCTGAAATGTTATTCACAAATTCAATTTTGACCTCTTTCAATCTGGAATTAGCTGTTTAACTTTCCCAATATTTGCCCTTTTTCACGCTAATACAACTCTAGACATCTCTAGATCTTTTAAATAAAATACAGAAATATATAAATATAAAATGCAAACACATGACAAGTTTAGATATAAAATATTTATACACAAATGTTCCTGTAAAAAATGTCTAAGTTTACTAAAAACACGTTTAGCAAAAACAAAATTATCTATTTCTACACATAAAATTGTAAAAATGTACTATTTAATCATGAATCAATATTTTTTAACCTTCGATAATTTTTATAGACACAGGTTTGTTTTAACGATGGGGTCCCATCTTAGTGACAGTTTGGCTTATCTATTATTGAAAGTTTGGAAAGTGGTTCTTCCAGAAATATTTTACCACAAAATTCTTCTTATCTTAAATACATAGATGATTCTCTATTAATATATCCACAAACTATCTTGTCAATAAACTTAATAACGTCGAACTCACAATGGATTTTACCTTTGAATTTAAGTCTAACAACACTTTACCCTTCGTAGATATCATGCTACATAAGACTAATAACGACCATTACTTGAAGGTTTAAAAAAAAATCTTCCAACAAAAATAACTTTATAAATTTTTATTCCGGCCACTGTAACAGAATAAAATCATGAATAATTATAGAATTCTATTTAAGAGCACTAAGAATCTGCAGCCCCCAATATTTACGTGAAGAAGAAATATACACTTTCAAAAACCACCAATATACTTATTATTTCATTCACTATGCTAGGAGAGCATACAAAATATACAACTGCAAAAAAAAGTATAACATTATTAACAACAATAACAATTACAACAAACTAGATAAAAACATATTACTACCTACTAATTCCCTAGCATCTACTATCTAAAATCTTAACAATATCAAAAGAATTGCAACCATATCAAAAATTATCATGGATATGATCAGAAATAAAAATACCTATCACAATAATAATTCTGAAGTAAGGGTATATAAAACAAACTATCACAGCTGCTCTTCACAATATATTAGGAAAACTTGCAGAAACTTAAAAAATTATCTATGATCACAAAATGGATCTTATGCACAACAATTTATCAAATGCATCGGTTATACATAGAAATAAATTCAACAATTAATTTGATTTAATGAATATCACACTTATTAAACGAGAAAGTAACTTAGACGAAAAAATCTGGAGAATGTCGCTATCAAATCTTATCAAAATACAAATCTGAACCTCGGATTTTTCAAATATTTTAATTTCTGAAAGAATTACTCCAACATACACGTATTTAAACATATAACAACATAAAAAGAAAAAAAATAATTCATCACCTCTTCTTATTTGAAATATAAAGTATAAATTATTTAAATACGAATTGCAAAAAAAATTTTTTTTTAATTTTCAACATCATTTAATCACTTTCTTTTATTAAACATTAAATTATGTCACATATCATCTTCCATACTTTAATTTAGGCTTTTCTGTTAACTTGATGAATATTTATGGGAATTCGTTAAATTTAAACATTTTGAAAGATTATCAACATTTTACTGATGTTTATAAATAAATAATACAAAATAAGATAATTATATTGGCTTTGATAATGTTCATCAGATTAGGAAACGCGATAGCGAAGATAGTTTTCTTGTCTTTATTCATATTGTCCTTTTACAGATATACAAATATATGTTTTTAGTTATATCTGAAAGTTTATGGACTATATATACATGTGTGTGCATGTGTGTGTGTGAGTGGGTGGGTGGGTGTTTGAGTGTGGGGCTGGGGGTGGTGTTGCCTTGATGATCATATAAAGGTATTTGTGGTGTGCACAATGGAAAAATTTTACGAGTGACTATTCGCCAGATATTAAGAAGGTAAAAGCGAATAATGTTCAAAAACTTTCTTTTTTAATATCTCTATAGTTCCTTTGATGGATTCACTGACAAAGAGATTTTGAACGTCAAACAAAGCAACGAAGTTCTTAAAATGCCGCACTCGAATAAACCTAATCACGACAAGCTAGCCGCAATGTACGTTAAAAGTCTCTTTCTCATCAAAGAGACTATATAGATATAATAATAATAATAATAATAATAATAATAATAATAATAATAATAATAGTATATATATATATATATATATATATATATATATATTTACGTCACTATATATATATATATATATATATATAGTGACGTAATATAAAGGCGCCGAAACGGTGCACATTGTCTTTTGATGACCCCAAATTAATTTAAATATAAATTCGAGAGGAAGAAATTCAATGAAATCATATACCGTAGAGAGTTTCGGTGGAAATGTCATTTGCATGAGAAGCATTACACATTCAGCTCGCTTCAGGTGAGTTTCAATTACTTTCCAGTAATTTCCTTCTCTTGACGGAAATTAATAAAAATGCATATGAGGAGTGTACACATATGTATCTAGTATTATTATTCAGGTGTAAATAAAATAGTGCTCAAGCAATCGGATGTCTAACCGTAATTATGACCTGTGATACAGCCAAACAGATCTGTCTGCGGATGACTATATATATATAATCGTCATCCACATACGAGCTTGTTTCGCTGTATCATAGCTCATCAGTGTGACTAACCGTACTGATGAGTTGCAATACAGCGAAACAGATCTGTCTGCGGATAACAAT